>CM076584.1:1150720828-1150927700 GCA_034641835.2 Pinus albicaulis
TGCGCAAACTCCGAATCTCCAAATGCATGGCTTCCAACTGATTCTGAATTTGTTGAGTTCCAAGTGCAACAAGTGTTAGGGTAGCTTCTAGTTTCATCGCAACCTCCATAGCCTCAACCTATGTGGAAAGCTTTTTTTGACCCAAGGGTTGGCGCAGATGTGGGAGCAGCATAGCAATAAATCACTCCTTGTGTTGGGTATCATCGATGATAAATATACCATATCTGATAGTGCACTTCAGCCTTTGATTTTCTTCCAACACATATTCATTTACCTCCTGATGAACCTCCTTCATTTCACTAACCAACCGCGCATATGATTTAGGCTTCTTGAATTGTTCTTTTAGGGCATCCTTTATTTGATCCAGACTGGCATTAGGTTTTGATTGAACATATCTGATATACCAATCTAATGCGCGATCTTGGAAAGTGTTACACAACATTTTATCACCATCCCTACAATCCCTCGCCCCACAAAAGAAGCTCTGAAGATCTAGGGGAAAATTTGTTTGGGTGTGAGGTAGTCAAACTCTACAGTGCTCAAGATCTCATAATTTGCAACGGTCTAAAGAAGTGGTCCAATTCTAGCCAGATGACCTGTATCCATGGGTTTGGTAGCAACGTGGTAGACTACGTTATTTCCGATATCCCATTATACAACGAAATAATAAATTTTGGCATCTTAAATGACCACGAGCTTGACTCAGATAATAGACCTTTAATTATATCTCTCAATTTTGTCATGTATAGAGATCCCATAGAAGATAATACTTATAGCCCAAAGAAGTTAATCTTTGATAGAAATAAAAATGATATTTTTCTAAATGAATTAAAATTAATTTGCTTCCTTTATCTAGTATAGACAACATAAAATACCTCTATCATAATTTTACTGCAACCCTCTCATTTTCTATTAACAAGTTCTCAATTGAAGTTTCAAGTAATAAAATAAATAACACAACCAACCCTTGGTATGATAAAGATTGTAAAAGTGCGAGGAGAGAAATTAAGGAAGATGTTGATGAGTCCCTTAAAATTGGCAAGGTAAAAATATACAAAGCCCTAGCTAAAAGGAAAAAAATGCAGTATATTCATAAAAGACAAGAAAATCTCTTACGCCTCTCTAAGGTAGCTCCTAAGAAATCTAGAGGCAAATTCTAACTAGAAAAACTAAAGATAATAATAGAATTTCTTTACACGACTCTTCTAGTGTTCCCTTGGACGCTTTTGTCTTCTTCTTTTAGCTCCTCCACATAAGGTGTCGATTGAACCTCTTCTGCATCATGTGGAAAAAAATCACAAATATGTCCATCTTCCATCTTAGAAGGATTTTCTACATTAACAAATTGCATCAAATTTGTAGAAAAAAAGAAGAAGTTTGTAGTGAAGATGGTGGTGAAACACCATTCTTTTTACCTTCTTCCCTTGTGAGACTTGTAGGCTTTTCTCCTTGAGATATGCTCTTCGAAGCCTCAATGCTTTCTGAAGGTGAAACTTGAGGTGGGGCTTATGGAAATCCTAGCTTTCTTTTCCTTATTCCTACTTCGGAAGCTACACCAACAAGTTTTCCTTCTCATCTCTAGAGCTTCAACCTGGTAAGCATTTTCACCTTACAATAAACAACGCTCTTTGCACAAAGAAAAAAAAGCAACAATGAACCTGATGCTCTGATACCATCTTGATCTGAATGTGGGGAAACTTGTTAATGTTATGCAAGCTCCCTCATTAGTATTAAAAATGTGTTTCTTATGTGCATAGGAATTTTACTGAGCTTTCAGAGTATTACAAGGATTTTTTTTTGGTGTATTTCAATACGTAATTCCATGTTTGGTTATATACTTGAAATCACTATGAAATCAGTGGAGCATAATAACCTTGTGCCACTTTAGACTTCATAAAAATAAGGCCTCTATCGTGCTCAACACAACAGAATCCGAGAGTCTTGACAAACAAAACCCTGTATCCATTAGAGTAAGCAACTTCTTGCCACAAAATTAGACCAAAATTTTGTCTTAACCACGTACAACCAGTAAACTTCATCAAATTCCATAGCAATATCACACTATGCCACTCCTATGCTATCCTCAAAGTTAAAAGCCCATACTTCTCTATCCAGGAAAACCATAAATAACTAGGAAACTCAAGAAAAAAAAACTAGAGCGAAATAATTTAAGTTAGGTATGGATCGCCCACAAGACCTCCACAAATAATGCCCATGCACAAAGGCTAGCACTATCCATTGTTACCTTGTCATGACCATTGCACAACCTCTCGAGTTAGAAAGTGACCTCATAATTATTATTTAAGAAAAACAATATAAATTAATAGAATTTATTAAACCAAGTTTAGTTTGAAATATGACTTCTAGAATTTTAATTTAATTATCAATAATTGTTACTTGGATGGTAGGGATTTAAATTCAATGGAATATTCTAGAATATTCTTAGTAATATTCACATATCAAGGGTTCAGATTTATATCCAAAGTATTTTTATGGGAAGGAAGTGAGTTAAAGGATGGTTAAAATGGAAAAATAAATATAATTTTGTTGCTAATCTCTTTATGGAAGACTTTGAGTCCAAGGCTCTTTCCTCTGCTCTGCACCAACCAAAGCTTTGGAAAAGGTTTGTAGATGATACTTGTGTCGTCTGGCCTCATGGTAAGGAAGAGCTTGATCGATTCTTCGTTCATCTTAACAGTCAATCTTCCTCCATAAAATTTACCATGGATTATGAGGTGGATGGGAGCCTTCCTTCCCTTGATGTTCTTATCTATAAGAAAGATGATGGTTCTTTCTCTCATCAGGTTTTTCGTAAAAAAACCCATACTGAACAATATCTTCGGGCTTATTCGCATCATTTCCCTGCTCAAAAATTAGGCGTCCTCAACACCTTAGCCACTAGGGCGTTGAGAATCTTGGATGAGTGTCACTTTGAGGGAGAAAAGACCCATCTCCTTGATGTTTTTTGTTCTAATGGTTATAGTAAGTCTCAAGGACTTAAAGCCTTTCTTAAAGCTAAAAGAGGTTCCTTGGTTAATAATACAAATCCTAATCAATGGTCTTGCAATGTAAGGCTTCCTTTCATTCAGGGTACCACTGATAGGATTGCTAGAATTTTTAGGAAGCATAGGGTTTCCTCTTCCTTCAAACCCCTTAACACGATTCGTAGCTCTCTTAACTCAGTTAAAGATCCTGTGAACCCTAGGGATGGAAAAGGGGTCTATCTTATTCCTTGTTCATGTGGGACGCCTTACATTGGTGAAACGGGTAGGTCCATTAGCCAAAGGATATGTGAACATGCAGTTGACCTTAGACATGGCAGGTCCCGCACCTCTGCCCTAGCTGATCATGTGAAAAAAACTAACCATCATATTTGCATCGAAGAGGCTAAGGTCTTAGCCAGGATTGATCATTTTCATCATCGTAAGTTAAGAGAGGCCCTTGAAATTGAAAAAAGGCCCATAAATCTCAATAGAGATATTGGTTGGAATATCAGCAGGTGTTGGATCCCTGCCTTATATTCTTAAACGTTTTTTTTTTTTTTTTTTTTTTAAGAATTTTAATATAATAATATATAATTATAATTAAATAATATTTGTATTTTGAAAAATCAATTAACAATATTAACAAAAATAAAATTTGTTATTTATAATAATAATTTTTAATTAAACTATTAATAGCCGTTTCTTTTTGTAATTCAATTTGTAAATTAATGGAACTATTTTTATTTTTATTTTTATTATTATTTTTATAATTTTATTTATTATTATTATGATTAATGTTTAATTATTTATTTATTGATTGATTGTATTTTATTTTATTTTATTTTATTATATATATATATATATATATATTTATTTATTTATTTATTTTATTTTATTTATTTATTTTTTTAATTTGTTTATTTTTTATTTTATTTTATTTTTTTCTAAAGATTTACATAAATTAATATATAATTATAATAAAATAATATTTGTATAATCATTTAATAAAAAATTAAATAATTAAACTATAAAATTGATATATAAAATTTTTTATTTTTATTTTTTATTAAACTTTTGATTTGAATATTCAAACTAGCCGTTTTTTATTTTTTAATTAATAGAACTAATCGTTTTTGATTTTATAGTCAAACTAGCTGTTTTTAACGGTTTTCTTTGCCTCTCCTACATCTATTTAAACTTAACGACTGATCTGATCTCTCACCTAGTCTTGATGATGAACCACAGTGGTTGGTTCGAAACACGTCGACTTTGTTCATGTTAATGTGAGTTTTACTGAAAGATTTCTTCTTAATTTATTGATGGATCACAGAAGCCAAAAATCTAGTAATATAATTTTCTTTTTAATTTTTTAAGGATGGTAAGGATTTAACCTCCACAAAATATTTTAAAATGTTATTAGTAGTATTCAGAAATCAAAGGTTTATATCTATTTTAAAAGTAGTTATGTCATTTCTAGTCTTTTAATTTAATTAATTAATTAAAAAAAAATTAGATAAACAAGTGTAATATCAAATGAGTTATGGTTTTTTGGGCATGTGGTAATGATAAGTCACATTATTGGGTCATACTAATATAACAAAACCTATTTATAAATTAATAATCTCCATAGTAAGGTGGGGTGGATCTTCATGGTTAAGAAACATATTATATATGTGTGTGTGTATAAATCATATAACAATTATTTTTATAATTATTAATAATTATAATTTAAAATAATGTTATAATTTAAATATTTTTTTATTAATTTTTAAAATTTTCACAATGTGAAATATATTATGAAGTAATTATTTTGATACTTATGTGATGGAATAATGATTCATTTTACATTATTAAGTTGCTATTTTTAGTGAGAGATTTATGGAGATATTAGTGGAATGATTGAGGAGAGATTTATGTAATGATTGTTGAGATGATATATAGTAAATGAATAAGAGATTATAGAAGATGGCACACCTCTCCTCATGTGTAAATATATGCTATTGTGTTGTCGTTGTATCAACACCCTCCAAAATTTCATGACATTCGAATTTTCGAGCCCACTGAATTGTCCTATCAAGTGTCGCCTTGGTCGTCAAGTGTCATTTCATGTTATTCTATATGTTTCAGGTGTTCTTGATCGTTCTCAAGTGTCGTCGCATTGAGTAGAAAATCTTTAGTGCATTTCTTGGTCGTAACACCTTTATAGTCATAAAACAACACTTGTGTTCACAGTTGCACATAATTCACTCATTGTACTGGGGAATGCATGCAAAGTGAAGTTTTTATGTATAATTATCATTCTTCAAGCTTGTCTAATTTTTCTCAATGAGTTGGTATGTGTCACACATCATTTTATGTGTGAAACTCATGTGTTCACCCCTTGCCCTATCTCCCATACATAGACATTTTTGTTTCAACGCTGACCATTAAGGTGAAGAGCGCATGAGTGCACTTTGAAGCCTTGATCGAGAATAATTCATTATTTGGAAGTGTTCCATGTTCCCTCCAAGAGCGAAAAGCACACTCCTTGAGCCTTTTCCCCTTCCTTGTTTTGAACTATGCCCTTGAAGAGGCCAAGTCCTCCTTTGAGTACACTCCTTCAACCCGAAGGAATGCACCATCCTTGAGCGCATGAGTGCACCACAAATGCCTTGAGCTTCACCCTTTAGCATTCCACAATGCGCCATGTGCCCTCCTGGACACTTTTAGCACATGAACACACTTTGAAGGCATGAAGCATCGGCCTTCAACCTTCAGACTTACGCCATGTGCCCTCCTAGGCCTCTTGAGTGCATGAGTGGACCCCAAAGCCCTGAAGCCTTCCTCTTCAACCTTTAGCAGTGCGTCGTGTGCCCTATTTCTCTCCCTTGAGCACATGTCGAAGCCCTGAAGCCTTCTCTCTCAGCCCTTTAACTCTTCAAAGTGCGCCAATGTGCCCAAAATCTCTCATGTTCACTTTTAAATGCACTAAAAATGAATAAATAAAAAATATTCATAAAACATGTTAGAATAAGAGATTTTTAGGCTTATAGTTGTTGGTCATGAGTGATTGTAGATACATGTGTTCGAGAAACAACATGGAAAATATGCATAAGAAAGAGAGAGAGAAAGATCAGGAAAAAAAAAAATATAAATATAATAAATAATAAAAAATATTATACCGGCAAATATAAATATAATGTTAACGCATATAAATATAATAAAAAATATTATACCGACAAAATCTATAATCCTGAATTATAAAATAATGTATCTGTTTTTTAAAGCAAAAGCTTCACTTGGAAAATGTTTAAACCATTTTAAAGACCAAAATAATCCTCATTTAAGAAAAATAATCTTGAAAACACCCCAACTAAAACGCCATCGAACACAGAGAATAGACTCAAATTTTCAATAACATTACATTATCGGGCGCATCTTATGAATTTAATAACTAGTGCGACGTCAAAGTTCAGGGCGCACTAGTATCTAAACCAACTTAAATTTTTGCTTAAATTTTAATTATTAATATCTAATAAAACTGGTCAAAAATAATGAAAAAATGTATAATTAGGATAATGATAAATTTATTGTATTTTATATAATTTAAAAAGATATTAAAATAACTAATATTAAAGTAATTTGTTTTATAAATTTATCTATATAAGACACATTTGAATTTTTGAGAATAATAAATCTTCTAAGTTTTAGATGCTTACCATATATTTAGAACTTAGGCTAATTTATGGTATATAATTAAAATTTATTGCATGAGTATAAGTCACAATAAAAGGTTTTCTTTCCATGTTTCTCTTTACTTGGAATTTAAGCTTGTCATTATTTTCTATATTGATTAAATTTTTTAATAATTTTTTTTACAAATGAGAGATAGATAAAATTGATCACAAAGTAAGCCCTGATGGATAAAATTGATCACAAAGTAAACCCTAATTTGGGTATCCCTTTAAATCATTTGCGTTCAGAAGTGGTATCTTGGAATCTGCGAGCACGCCTTAACCTACTTAATTTTATTTATAAAAAATTTTTGTGCGTGGTCTGCGAAGGATTAGCAATCACATGATTCGCTTGTCGCTATCAAACGATCTACAAGTTCAGATACATGACGGCACCATTGACTGCTCTGACGGGTAGCTGTGGTCGTCCGAGCACGCGGCCGCCACCTCGTAATCTGCGTCCACGCCGTCTTATCGAATTCACAATTGTTTGCAGAATCGTTTGCAGATGGCTCGCATGACCATGCTCCATGGCGATGGCATGGCATTGGTACGATCGGGAGCTTTAATGGGTCAATAGCAGCTAAAATAAGGCTCGCCATGGCATCGCATTGGTACAATCGAGAGCATTAATGAATCAATAGCAGCTAAAATAAGACTCGCCTTCGCCTTCCACTACTGTCAAAACTGTCCAGATATCAGAGAATGTCAGTTAGAATAGGGCGAAGACAGAGTGGGAGAGGATCAGTCGCCACCTGTACATCGATCGCTGCCCACCCACTAGCTCCAGGACAGAGGACCACAGAAAAACCAAGAGAGAGGTACTAGGAGCCAGCAAACCGATGTCAGAAAATCATCCGGAGTACAAAGAAAACGGTTCTCCCGAAAAATATTTTTCCTATGCCTTAAAAGGTAATAACTAAGCGATAGCCAGCCCGAGGGAGGGGGTCCACTTTCCTGGAAAAAAATTGAAATTTCTGGCCCTTCCCCAGTAGACGGAAAACCCGCAGACCGGAAAACGAGAGAGAATCACAGAGAGCTTGCACCCATAGGCCTTCCTAGTTCAGAGTCATCCAGGCAAATAGAGTTTCTGTGAAACATGTTCACCTGGAGGAGCCAATTACGATAGGAGGCAACGAGTCAATCAATCCGGGCCTCCCAGAGAAGGAGCTGCACCTCTACCATCGCACCTATCAGCTCATGGAAGCTTCTAGAGAGAGAAGTAGCAGCCAAACGACACTTAGCACTGCGGGCAGAGGTCAAGCAAACCTTCCCTCTTCCAAACTGCTCCAAATTTGCCCAAGAAATCAAACAGAAATATTAACCCATACCCTACCAGATCCAGTTCATGGAGGAACATAATCTGCTCGTGCAAGGGAGCTTCATTGACTATGAGGACCGCCTACTTACTCATTTTCCCCAGTCCATTCAGAAGAAAGCTCCAAATCAATCAACCCAGTCCTCACAGGGGAGAAGCAGCACCTAAAGCATCCCACCAATCAGTTCAAACACGCAGACCGGACCAGTTTATCCATAAATAACTCATATATACCTGGGCCTCTTACCTTAAAAATAAAACTAAAGAAACAGACGACTTTGGTCTCATCTTCTTCCCAATGACAACCCGTCTTTTCCACTCCATTTCTATCTATTGAGAACTGATTTGTATGTCTCGGAGTTTGGCGGAATGTTCTTACCATTTATGAATGATTCTGCAATCGATCTCAAAGAACGTATTCAAATGTGTGACCTCTCATGATATTTAGAAAAAAAAATATGGCAGATGGGAGAAAGCATCTGGACGCAAAGAGGAAATAACGCGTTGTCCGATTCTTGTATTTGAAAATGGCTACCTCCAAACTTACAAAGCTACATTCCCAATATTAGTTTATATACATTATTTCTTGGCCAAAATCTAGGAACTCCCTTCCTTTCCTCAAGCGATAGTAACCAGTGATGGTCTATAAAAAACCGACAGACACCATGAGCGAACAATTATAAAAAACAACCATGGAAGCCATGGGTTTCAACCATGGAAATACCCTGGAACAACCAGGACAATTTATAACGGACCTCCAGGAGTTCCATTCTCTTCGAGCGTCAGGGATTGGCTTGGCCGCTGCTAAGGGTTGAAGAATTTTTTTCCTCCTCAAAATTTCAATAATAATTATAATGCCCAAGACTGAGTATTAAGTGATTTATTGGTTTTTTGTATAAGATTTTCAAATAGAATAGTATCCGGCATGCTAAAAGCGGTGTTCCGATAATATTTTCATGAGTCGGGATCCTGAAATAATTACCGATGAGAATATATTTTCTATATCTCGCATTACTTGTCAATAGAATTGATTCCGAGACTTGATATTTTTCATGACATGGTTTTCTAACCTACTGTACACGTTTTAATCAAATATGTGGTCTATATTTTCTCAGTTCGATAAGAAGTTAAAATCCTAATTCAGATAGTATTTAATTTCGTATATATTAAAGTTAAATGGTGGTTAAAACCATATGAATTCTAAGTAAAGGAATAGGTATTTCTAAATATTATTTAGGTGAAAATGATTTTTCTTTTGGAGTAATGCCTCAAATGATTTCTAATTAGTTATGTTTTTTAAATAAGAAATAAGTGCACATGTTAATAACCTGAATTGACAAGGCATCTAATAAAAGTACAAGTTTACTTAATTATGAACCATAAGTGGATTAAATACCACAATTTTCTCCAAATAAAAGTGCAACTTTACTTTATTATGAACCATCAGTGGATTAAATATCACAATTTTCTCCAAAATAATTGTAATGAGTGAATTTGTTTAATTATATATATATATATATATATATATATATATATATATATATATTTATTTCTTTATTAAGTGGTTTGAGTTTATTAGGTTTGATCTGTGGTTTAAGAAATCACGACCTAGGGTTATCTAAGTTGTCAAAATCACTCCACACCAAGACTAAGCTAAATGGGTTTAACTTGTCTCCTCCCCTTAGCATAGACGCAACGACATCTGTGAGATTTGATCCTGGGTCACCCTTCTGACGAAGGTCATCCTCAAGTGGTTGTGCTAGTGAAACTATATATATATATAATCTTTAATATTTTTAATATTAAATATAATTTTTTTTTTTAATTTTTTATATATACATTTTATTTTATTTTATTTTATTGAAAATACTAAATTTAAGTTTTGAAGTTTTAATATAATATTGATGCATTTAAATTCACGCTAGCTCACATTGAAAGCATATATATATATATATATATTCTCCTTTAATTTCGTTTTAGAAATTAATAAAATATTAAATTATTATTTAAAATAAGAAGTAAAAGGCATATTTATTTATTAAGCCAAAGGCCTTTTTATTGTGAAGTTTATAATCGGGACACAGAATCTAAACAAGTGTCCCCTCTGCCAGTAACAAATCGACACGTGAAGACTGTACAACACTGGCCTGATAACTTTGAATACCGCGGTGCAGAGGATTATCAATCAAAACACGTGCCAATCAATTGAGTAATCGGTGGTGGACGTCAACAATGGATCGATGGAGATGGTGACGCAGAATGTTAATCTGAAGATTCTCATCGAAGTGGAGAAGAAATGCTCGCTCGCACAAACATCCCAGTGGACGGTCTTCAAGCATGAAATGAGCATATGCTGTGCCACTCTCGGCTCTAGCATCCATGGCAGAGAAAGTGGAGCTTTGTTTTTGGCACAACGTAAAGGGGAGATAAATTGCTTTCAAGCTTGCTCATCATATGATTTATTTTTTCGAATCTTACGTATAGCTTGCCCCTGCCACTGCATACAAGCACATGCATCTTGCTTCTGCCACCACATACGAGCTTTCTCGTCATCTTTTTTAATAACTTGAATCTTTGAATGCAAGGCACCCACCCGAATCACTAGACATGTTAGCTCTATACCGCAACTTCATGAATCACTTAGTGCGTGGGTATTCAGATGGGATTTGAAAAGTTCAGTTCCTTTATCAACTGTCGGGCTGTGCACATCATAATCTCAAGAGCATTCACGAATGGTCGCAGTTGCATATGAAATGCAAAGTGGATAATTGGAAAGGTAAATCGCTTGGTTTTCAGTCTGGGTTTAACCATATATAACTGTGGGTGGCGGCTAAAAAACCAAAGAGATCCTAAATCAAATTGATGAATGATTCACTTCTCATCTTGAAGATGGATTTCTGTTGGGATTTGAAACGTCGATTATTGTTTTATGATACTGTGGATAATGTTAAAATATATAATTACTTCCTCATGCAGAAGTTAGACAAATAGTTAAGTGGAGTTAGTTGAGTTGAGTTACAGTTAGATTTGGTGAGCGAGTTAGACAGTGAGTTAAGCGAGTTGATTAAGTTCAGTGATGAGTGACAGTGTGTGCATGTCAATTAGATTAAATACCCTTCACGGGTTCATTGTTTTCAAGAGAGTTTTATGATTCACAGTTTTATGATTAATAGAAGAGCAACAGCTCATTGTTCGTGTGTGAAATATTCGTGTTATTTGTGTGATTGAATCCTCTGCCTTTCCAACATATTGGTATCAGAGCTGAGGAGGGATCAGAGATCCGTGGGCGAGTAGAGCCCGTAAGCAGGGCAAAAGCAGAAGGCGTAATTTTTTTTTACACAATTTTTTTTTTTACCCGCGGTCCGCACGTTTCTAGTGCAGAACCTGCGGAGATCCTCTCCTCCGACAAACTTTACTGAAATTACTGGTTTAGACCGCAGCCTTGCCTTTATCGGGGTGCGGAACCCATCCGGTTTAAAACGCAGCAGTTTCTCCCTCGAACCGGGTGCGGAACCCAGGATAATACAAATTCAAAGGTCGACAGCCGTGCACGGAAGAAAAGTCAGCATACCGCGTGCGGCCGACCAAAAGCGAGCAAACCCGTTTTTTGAAAAGTTGAAAAGGTACATACATTAATTGCTTGGAAGTCACGTGGGTGGCTTTTGGAAATTCCAAATCCAATACGTGAGTGAAAAGAGTTTTCATTACGTCAAAGGTTTCTTTTTACTTAAGTGCAAAAAGTTATAACTCGAGCGGCATTTGAATTCATAAGTTTATGTTTAAGATTTTTTTTTATATAAAGGTTCTTTTTATAAAGATTCTTTATATATAACAAAAAAATCAAAAGGCTTTTCTTTTATAAAGTGTTTTTATTTAAAATTTTTTTATAAAATACAAAGGAATAATATTTTTATAAAACCTAGGGTTTGGGTTTTTATTGAGAGGTTTTAAAAAAAAAAAAAAAAAGAGGAGAAAGAGCTTTGCAAAGCTTTCATAGAAGAGAAAAATTTAGGGTTTTTTGTCAGAGACAATTATTTTTTGAGACACGATGGCCACATCAAGTTTTCAGCCACAATTTCCATCTTTCAATGGGAAAGATTACGATATGTGGACTATTAAAACGGAGACTATGCTCAAAGCGCATGATGTATGGGATCATGTCAAGTATGGGTTTGCACAACCGAAAGATGATGCAGAAGAACAAGCCCTCAGTAATGCAGAGAGGGAACAGTGGAAGAAAGATAAGCGAAAGAATGCGTAAGCGTTGCTTCTCATCCAGCAGGGAGTCGATCGAGCCGTGTTCCAGAAGATCATGATAACCTCGTCAGCAAAGGAGGCATGGGACACCTTGGCGACCAGCTATCAAGGTATGGCCAAAGTTAATATTGTTAAACTACAGAATACTAGGAGAGATTTCGAAATTCTGCAAATGAAGGAGACAGAGGACATTGATTCCTTCATGAATAGGGTCATGTCTGTCGTCAATCAGTTAAAAATCTATGGCGAAGATATTAAAGATCGAACAGTGATCAAGAAGGTTCTTCGATCCTTGTCTACCAAATTTGATGTTGTGGTAGCAGCCATAGAAGAAGCAAAGGACTTGGAAACACTCACAATTGATGAGTTAATGGGATCCCTTCTATCGCATGAAGCAAGGATAGACAGAAATAAGGATTCCACTTTGGAAACTGCCTTCCAAAGTCAAGTCTATATTTCAAGAGGTCGAGGTAGAAGTCGATCGAGAGGCAGAGGACGAGGCAACAACTATGGCGGTCACAGAGATGGCCGAGATGATCATGAGCATCAACGTGGAAGCAGCAGCAGCAGAAGCTTTCATAATAATCAAAGGTCTGACAAATCAAAGGTAAAGTGCTTTTACTGCAATAGATTTTGTCATTATGTTGGTGATTGTAGGAAGAAGATTGCAGATCAAGGCAATCAGAGAGCTAATGTCAGTACAGAAAATACTGACTCTATGTTTCTAGCATGCAACACCATGCATGCACCGTCTGATAAGGTCTGGCTATTAGACAGTGGTTGCAGTAACCACATGACAGGCAACAAAGATTTGGTTGCTAATTTGGATGTCACAGTGCAGACAGAGGTCAAGTTGGGGACTGACAAGACTGTGGCTGTAGATGGCAAAGGAGTGGTCAACATTGTGACCAAGCAGGGGGAGCCAAAGACCATATAAGAGGTATACTATGTCCCTGGGCTCAAACACAATTTGATTAGTGTTGGCCAACTGATGCAGAAAGGATACAAAGTTATCTTTCAGGGGCAACAATGTGTTATTTACGACAAATCCCCAAGCAAGCAGCTGATTGCAAAGGTGCAGATGACGAGGAACAGACTCTTTCCTCTCATCATGAACTACAATGATCAGGTTAGTTCTTTTACAACTGCATGTTTTGATGCATACTGGTTATGGCACTTTCGGTTTGGACACTTGAATTTTTCCGGTTTAAAATTATTGCAGCAGAAACAGATGGTGAGAGGCCTACCTCCCATCAAAGAACCTGCTAGCACGTGTGAGTGTTGCATCTTAGGCAAGCAACACCGTGAAAGTTTCTCGAAAGGAGTTTCTTACAGAGAAAAGAAACCACTTGAATTGGTGCATACCGACTTGTGTGGACCTATGAGGACACAGTCGATTGGTGGAAGTTGTTACTTCCTCACCTTTATTGATGATTATAGTAGGAAGACTTGGGTTTATTTTTTGAAGCAGAAGTCTGAAACTTTTGCAAAGTTCAAAGAGTTCAAAGCTTTGGTGGAGAACCAAAGTGATCAACGGATCAAGGTATTGAGATCGGATCGTGGTGGAGAATACGATTCGAAGGCATTCCATGAGTACTGTAAACAACATGGAATCAGACGGCAGTTTACGACCAGATACACACCACAGCAGAATGGTGTAGCAGAGAGGAAGAATCGAACAATCATGAACATGACAAGGAGCATGTTGAAAGCAAGACACTTGTCTACCGAGTATTGGGCAGAAGCAGTTGCATGTGATGTTTATGTGATAAACAGATCTCCTACAAAGAGCATGATGAACAGAGTTCCAGAAGCAGCATGGTCAGGTATGTCTTGCAGTGTATCTCATTTCAGAGTTTTTGGATGTGTAGCCTATGCACATGTGCCTAAGCAAATAAGAGGCAAATTAGATGATCAAAGTGAAAAATGTATATTTATTGGTTATAGTGAGCAGTCAAAAGCTTACAAACTATATAACACTGTCACAAAGAAGACAATCATTAGCAGAGATGTTGTGTTCAAAGAATAAGAGTCATGGAATGGGACTGTAGACACACTAACCGATGCTCAAACACCATTGATGGAGGATGATCTTGTAGAAGAAGAGGAACAACAAGAACCAAGAGAGCAGACACCAAACAGAGTCACACCAGCAAGGACTCCAAGATTTTCAGAGAAGCAGGGATCTTCAAGAAAATCCACTGACCAGAATTCTCCAAGCAGCGAATCAGGTAATGAATCAAGTACTGGTAAGAAAAATATGAGAAGTCTGAAAGATATTTATGATGATTTGGATGTTAGTTCAAATTTTGCATTGTTGGCATTCCAACCTTCTTCATTTGAAGAAGCAATCAGAGATGACAATTGGGTGCAAGCCATGGATGAAGAGATGAACTCAATTGAAAAGAATGATACATGGGATTTGGTTGATTTACCAAAAGATAAAAATCTCATTGGTGTGAAGTGGGTGTACAAGACTAAAGTGAATGAGAAAGGTGAGATTGACAGATTTAAAGCAAGACTTGTAGCCAAAGGATTCTCGCAGCAACTGGGAATAGACTTTGGAGAAACATTTTCTCCGGTAGCCAGATTGGATACTGTAAGAGCAGTTCTAGCGACTGCAGCTCAGAACAAGTGGAAAGTGTATCAGATGGATGTCAAATCAGCCTTCTTGAATGGAATTTTAGAAGAAGAAATTTATGTGCAGCAGCCTCCAGGTTATGAAGTTGAAGGACAAGAAGATAAAGTTTACAGATTGAAGAAAGCGCTCTATGGACTGAAGCAAGCACCTAGAGCATGGTATAGCAGGATCGACAGTTATATGATCAAGAATGGATTTTGCAGAAGCATCATTGAGCCTACCTTATACACAAAGGTAAATGAGCATGGACAGATTTTGATAGTTTGCTTATATGTTGATGATATGATTTTTACAGGTGATACTGTGGATAATCCGGATTCTGCAATTAAAGGAAATTTACTGGGAAGACAATGAGCGACTGAGTAGATATTTGGTTTTCCCTTTAGATAACGACCCAAGAACTGAAGATTCCAATAAAATGGCACACCATCAGGGCATTGTAGAATCGCCACTCTTGTTGCTGGGTTCTTGTGACTCTTATTTGATAAGTACTCAACCAACAACATTTTTGATCCCTCTACGCAATAGCCTAGTAGGATCACACGATTCTTATGTTGAATTTTGCCCACAAGTTTAACTTCATTTAGAAAAAATTTCATAGCTATTTTTTTCTTTTTTTAGTCGTTCCCTAAAAATTCAGAAAAAAATACATGTATGAAGATATTCTCTAAGGGTGCGGCGAGAGAAGCACGGTAGAATACAATATTTTACGATTTTATAAACTAGTATAATACTTCTTCACCTTATATACAATGCCAAATATCACATATATCTATTATTTTGGTTAGAAACTTCTCTTGACCATACTTCACATGTTTGGCCAGTGATATAAGATGGTGCAGGCAATTCTTTTTGAAATGTAGAGAGATCTAATTTTTTTTGTTTTGTAATATGTATGTTGGTTTATTTATGCTAATTCTTTGGTCTTTTAATTGTTTTTTTCTCTATGTTAATTTTGTGTTTTTATATATATTTTTAAAAATATTAGATATAATATAAATATCTTTATTTTTTTAAGTATTTTTAAATTATTCTACAAATTTTGTAGTCTTTAAAAAATTGAAAATAGAGTTTTCTCAAATTTTTAAAAATATTTCTTTATATAATATTTATTCCCTTCGGCATATTTTTGCAGCTTTAGAGACCAATGCTAGTTTTATTATATTTACATGCATCCCAAATAGCAATAGAGACTTCTCGCTGCTTTGGCCGATAGGATGTGTTCATAATTAATGTGTACGCTAAATATACTTGGATTATTATAATGGAGTATTTCAATTGTATAATTACTATATATTAGTATGAAACTTTAATATGCATCGAGATATATATATATATATATATATATATATATATATATATATATATATAACAGTAGAGGCTTCACTGTTTTCACCAAATTCGTGTCGCTATTCTTAGTCTTGTCCTTCAGCTGTAAAATTGTCCTATGTTTACAAGTTCTCTCATTACCTTATGACCCTACCCATTGCATTACCATGGAAAAGGAGAGAGGAATGTTGTATTTGAAGTCCATGCATTAAATATTATAAACAAGGGCCCATGTATTATAATGGAGGTCATGTGGCATTAGTGAAACGGTGAGAATGGCATTGAATGCGTATTATGTTTAACCATATTCACCCCATTGCTTATCATTGTGCCTTTTGATGATTTTCAATTGTGCTATTACTTGATTGTATACGCTGAATTATGCGAATGGTATGTGTAAAACGTTTTTGCGGCATTTATTTATGTGTTTTAAAAGGAAACTCGAGCAAATTGATGCATAGGGACTTAGACCAAGCAATTGTTTTGCAAATTTTCAAAACGCTAAGACATATGTTTGCTATGAGATTTGTTTTGGAATAGCACTAAAACATTGAAACTTATATATATTCCACTTCATTATAAATACGTAGGGTTCTACATTCAAGTAAGTAGAATATATTTTACATTTAAATTAAAATATGTAATTTAAATTATGTATCAGCCTATCGTTTTTAGGTCACTTTGCAGCAGATTTGAGGCACTCGTTGCATTGGTATTGTCCGTTGGCTTGCTATTTTCTTTCCCATGGACTGAGATTTTTCCATCAATTGAGATCAACTAATGGGCAGTTAGTGAAGTCATTCATGGTTTGGTATAATTTTAGGGTCCAACTGTAGAAGCCTAGATTAAGCAAATGGTCATTGCAAGATGAACTTGAAAAATCCACTTGAAAGCATCATATGATCAGGCTGTTTGGATATTTTTGTTAGTGTCTTGTTTTTTCCCAATTTTGTCAACTCATTATCACTATTTTTGGCCTTCTTTTGTCAAAAGAAGTTCACTTTTCCTTTCCTCCATCTCTATTTTTACCTGAACCCTGCCAAATCCTTAATAAGAGGTAAAGCATTGCAATAGTGTCATTTTTACTATTTTTTTATTAAAATTAAGTAGTTAAGTTATGTTCCTAGTTTTCCAACTAATCTTTATGGATTCAGATGTGAAGTTTAATGTAGCAAGGCCTGCATAGCTAAATATGGAGGAGGATTGTGGCATCAAGTTTTAATTTTAATTTCTGTACTTAAAACACAAGTCCTGTAATAGTAATTAAAGTTTGAGAGGCCTATTAGACCTTCAACGCTTCTAGGAGGTCAACATAACTGCCATCGTTCCAACATTGAGTTCGATGATCCCTAAGCTCGTTAATATCTATGTAGGCAGCTTCTAAATCAGCCTCCAGATCAGCATATGCACATAGCCTAAGGATGGAACGTAGTTTGGAAGTAGTTAGCAATAAACTAAATTTGTATTTGGGATCGGATTTGTGAAAGACTAAGATTAGTCCAGATCCTATGATTTGCCATGTAAGGAAATACTTTTCTTTTTATGTATAACTGTATTGCCTATAAAGGCTAGTAGGGGAGTTAAGCAAGTTAACTGGAGAGAAAGAGATTGAAGTTTTCAGTGTGTGTACGCAGAACCTTGTGTTATTGCAGACTTTCAGTATCTTAACTTAAGACTTGTTCCAGTATTATAATGGGTGTGTGTTTATTTGAATTTGCGTGAGTACCATTACGATGCATTTCCAGCTTGAGTAAGTTAAAGATCTTATTTTCCTGCAAGTTTTAACCTTCCCAGGTGTGGTAAGGGCCCACCACAATCTAGAAATTAGTTCATTGAAGGTAGATTAATAGTTTGTGCTATTTTCATTTACAGAGCTTGTGATTTCATAATTACATTGTGGTTTAGTTTCATTAATATTTTGATCAGACTTGGTATCGTATTGCTTTCCGTTCTGAGAATTCGTGACAGTTGTTAAAATTGCGTGATTGATACCGTTTTACAGAGCATTACTATGTTTCCTTAAACACAATGTTATGTTGAAGTGCTTACAGACATAATTATAGTGAATTATTACGAGCATACGTTGAAGCAGTGGTTTAATAATACGAGTTCCCCGTGTTTGTTTAAGATTTCTAACATTGAGTTTGACTGCCATGTAAAGTGTGAATTCGAAGATTTGTATGTTGAGTCGTGTGTGTGTGACTGTAAATTCCAAGCTACATACATAGATCTATACATAGTGTTTGATTCCCTTGAATAACATTCAGATGAAAAAGTTACCTTGGTGTTGGAAATTGCGTTTGAATCTTCGAGGTCGTTAAGTAGTGAGCATGTTTTTGAAAGATAAGTTAGCAAGTAGCGCAAATGTGTTTGAAGCCAAATCATTTGAGTATCGCATGTGTGTTTAGAAGCCAGCCTTAGATTCTTGAGTGTGAATTTGAAACAAACATTGGTAGTTCATTTCTTAAAGTAGTATAGTTGCATTTCCAGAGTCACAGTGTTTATATTTGGAATCGAACTACTTAGATTTGAGTTACTGCTTCATAGGGTAAGCTTTATTATTAGTAATATAGTTTTATTGCTAGCATTGCTAGTTTCATTTTCAGTGTGAGTCTGAATATTAATTACGTTGGGTGTTTAACTGTTCAGGTAGTGTAATGTTTAGAGTAAGTTACATTGATCAAAGTGTGAGTTTGAATTTCACTATGTAGTGCGAGTTTTGTAGTAGGTTTTATTATTTAAATAAGAGTTTAATAATGTGAATTCAATTGCTTAAAGGTGTGTGAGAATTGAATAGCAGTGTGATCTTTCGAAAACATTTCAAAGTCAAAGTGAGCTTCTTTACAAGTGGAGTTTGTTTAATTAACAAGGAGCCTCTCAAAAATAGTAATAAATTTCTCTGTGTGTGAACTCAATTTCCATTTACAAAATTATAATTACACATTCTTGTACTTACTTCCCAATTAGACAATGAAGTAGAATTTTATCATAGAAGTGTGGTTTGAAGAGTGTCCACTTTTATGAATAGATTAGGATACCTTTATCATTGTTAAAAGTTTTTAAATTTATAGCAGTCAAGGTGTAAATTGAATTGGTTTTGAGCCCATCAACAGTAAGGACTTTTCACTTATTGGTTTAAATCTTGAATTTACTAGTGTGTTTTTTCCTCAAGACAGAGTGTTCTAGTTATTTGACTTTCGAGTTCATAATTAAGAGGAGTGTGTGTTCATTTTATAGTTTTGCTTGAATGTTAACATAAGGAGATTGGTTAATACATTATGGTTTTTGAGATATCATAGAAGAATTTTGATTTCAAGTACAATATATAATTCCGGGATTGATTCAGTTGCAGTGTGAAACTAAGATGATTTGTTTTGTACCTTCTAGCGAGTGTTAGATATAGTTTAAGTGCAAGTCATTCTTGAGTACATAATGGATTGATTAAAATAGGTATTTCAAGTCGATTGAATTTGATTATTGATTCTTATTTTTTAATTAGAAAGATTGTTTGATAGTTTAGAATAGGAGAGTGGATTGTAGAAAGATTAAGAACAATGTGGCTTGATAAACGTTAGGTAGAGTAATCTCTTTTAACACTCTTTGTTTGTAAATAGACCTTAGATGACAAAAATTGTTCATCATTTCGTACTAAGAGATCATTATTGAGGAAACCTATACACTCTGATACAAGTCGGATCAAAAGCACAGTACAACTTGTGTTTATGAGTCTTGGTTGACAATTAATATTAAGAGCTTTAATTCGTCTATTAAAACTCTCAACATTTTGGTGTCGTTGTTGGGGAAGTTGTATTTTGATTCACGTAAAAATTATTATAGAGTATTCAAAGGTATTGCAGGGTTGTCATAGGGTGGAGAGTGTGCAGTAAGATGTGAGTGAAGAGCCACGCATCCGCTATTGTGGGGTTGCTCCAAATTCGTACCATTGTTGCTTATATTTGAACTTTATTTTCCTTTCCCTTATGTGTAGAAGTAGAAGTAGACCTAGGGATAGTAAAGGTATATTTATTTCTAGTTCAAATTTTCCTGAAACTTTTGGTTCGACAAAAATCCCATTAACTAATCCCATTGATCATTACGCAGGAACTACGCACAAAAAAGGGAGTACCAGCGGCAAGGAGATTTTACGAGGAGAACTCCCAATCCAAGAAGGAGTAAAGCAACTGTCCATTGAATCCTTCTCTAGTCATATTAGCAACAATGCATCTGCAACGAACATGGAAAACAATGGAGGGGAAAACATAAACAATGAACGAAATCACGAAGAAAACCATGAAGAGGGAGAAGGCCCAAGAATGCCTTTCTTCGGAGGAAATGAGGATGGACCTAGAAACAATGATGGACCAAGGGGAGGACCGGAAGAAGAAGAAGAAGAAACCACCTTCAGCTTTCCCATTCTTGATGTAACTAGGAACATCACCATGAAAAGCATACCGATGACCTCTCTTCCACTCTCCTATGGTAAGTCCTCTGAAGACCCTGATGCCTTTATTTTTGAGTTCGATATTTTATGCAGGAGCTAAAATTATTATGATGATGCACATAAACTTAAGTTGTTCCCAACCACCCTGAAATATGCAACCCTTAGATGGTTCATGGGCCTAGGTGAAATCACCATTTACTCGTGGGATGACATGAAGTCTGTCTTTCTTAGAAAATACCAATACTTCTGCAAAATTAGGGATGTAAATGATATTCTTAGAATGCAACAACTGGACGATGAAATCCTAGAATACTATCTTGAATGTTTCCTATATCATTTTCACAAGTCCCAAAGGGCATATCTAGATGAGAAAATTGTTAAAACTGTCTTTTTAAAGGGGCTGAGGGATGAATGCATTGAGACCTTAAATCTTTTGAGTGGTGGGGACATTTATAAAAAACGTTTTTTCTGAAGTAGCTGAGCTATGTCGTATTTATTCAAGAAGTCGAGCTAAAGTAGGCAAGAAAATCTACGACAATCTCTAAGATGTTGTGTCAAGAAATCAAAAACCTGCAGCCACTGCTGTCACTAGAGTTGAACTAGGAAATCTATTGGAAAACTTTAAAACATACATTTTAAACACCATCAATGACCAGCTTGACACAATGAAACTAAAAAAGAAACAAGAAGACGAAAGGGCTTCCATGGCAATATTTTGTCCAAAATGGAGACAAAAACATATGGAAAGGGAGTGTCCCATCAATGTCATTGGGGTTTGTGGGATTTTTGCTTTAGAACATGCAACTGAGAAGTTTCCATCTCTTCTTGGTTTACAGACTATCTATAAGGGGAGTACCGAAGCAAATGACTCTTAAAAAACAAACAAAAAACCCTTTTGGAGAAGCCCAAATCAAAACATGTTCCCTGATCCTAGTCCCCAAGGATATGGTTAGAATCAACCTTGGAATTTCCAGCCATCTTACCCCCCTTGGGCTAATCCTCAAACTCAAAACACTCCTTGGAAGCAGAATTGGTGGGCAAACCCTTATGTAAACACGTTTCAACCTCAAAGTCAATTCTATCCCCCATACTTGAACATGCCTAGTACCTCTTATAACCCGACCATCCAGCTTTAACAACAAGGGTATAATCCAAATTTGTATCAACAACCCTCACTACCACCTCCTCCCTTACATTAGCTCCTACCCACTCTGACAAACCCACCATCTTCACAAACACCACCAACATTAATCTTGCCTCGTCCTGCTTTGTTACCTGCACAACCCATAGCTAACCCCAATCATAATAGACAACCTCGGCCTATGAAAAATATAGAAGTACAAGCTTTTCCCACTTACATTATTACTGATGTCCCAATGAATGAAATTCAATTACGATCTGGGAGAGCAATTAATACAAGGAAATCAACTATTGTCATTGAAGAAGAGGCCCCTCTAGAGCAAACTAACAGTCACCAAAATGAAAAAAAACAAAAAGAAGAACTAAAAAAATCTCCTTTCCCGGATCGATTGCTTGTTAAGACAGAGTGAATCCAAATCGAATATGATTTAGAAACTGAATTAAGGAATGTATGTATCAAAATTCCGCTATTACAAGCCATTAGAGACATTCCTATTTATACTGAAGTCATTAAAGATCCCTGTATTAAGAAACCGGGTAGGAAAGGTCATAAAAAACAAAACGTAAAATTAATAAGTGGAATTTACACAATGATCTCAGAATTGCTTGCAAAATATAATGACCCAGGGAATCCCATTGTAACCATCGAAATCAATGGAGTGCATCTGCCGAATACCCTTGTAGACTTAGGAGCGGCCATTAATGCTATGACATATGAAACTATGACATCCTTACAGCTACAAGGGATCAAACCTACACCTATCATTATGGAACTGGTAGAAAGTTTGTTGTTAAACCCCTGGGAACTTTATAAGATATTGTGGTCACCATTGCATCCTGGCAGTATCCCATAGATTTCATTGTCATTTCTTCTAAACCTACTAGACCTGGACACCCTGTGGTCCTAGGTCACCCTTGGTTAGCTACCACCGATGTTGTGATAGGGTGCAGAAATGGAGAAATGGCTATCTCTAATGGGTTAAATAATCAAACCTTGTCAATCTTTCCCCCTGATAAAACTGCTGCTGAAGTACCCTTATGGCTAGAGGTCCTTATGGAGATGAATATTGCATGTTTCCTTTACTATCATTAGACCAATCTAGAGGTCTCCAGGAAAAATCTAAAGATCACATCTTGCAAAATTTTTTATCTTATAGTTCTTGCATTGATTATCCCATTTCCTTTAACGATTATTAGCATGTTTTCAGTAATGAGTTTCAGGAAACTTTCCATCCAACCATATTTGCCTCATTTGCAGCATTGGAAGAATGTGATGAACGCACTACTGAATCAGTTGAAATAGCTGAAGGACAGATTTTTCACGTCGGAATAGAATTGACTGCAGAGAAGAAGAAAAAATTGTTGAACATGATTCAAGAACAACCTAGGGTTTTTGCTTGCGATTATTTGGATATGAAGGGCATACATCCAGACACTTGCATCCATCACATCTACACCAACGAGGATATGAGACCCATCTGACAACCACAGAGACAGATGAAGCCTGCTTTGAGAGAGATCATCAAATATTAATTACAAAAGTTATTGGTTGCAGGGTTTATCTATCCGATTTGAGACAGTAGATGGGTGTCACCATTAGTGGTGGTTCCGAAAAAGAATGGAAAATGGTGCATATGTGTTGATTTCATGGATTTGAACAAATCTACCTTGCAATATTACTTTTCGCTACTGTTTATTGATCAGGTACTCGACACACTTTCTGGTAAGAAGCATTTCTCTTTTCTTGATGGATACAGTCGTTATAATCAGATACAAATAGCTGACGAAGAACAAGAGAAGACTACATTCATTTGCCCTTGGGGCACATATGCCTATCGAGTCCTTCCCTTTGGCCTTTGTAATGCCCCAGCCACGTTTCAGCGAGTTTTTCTTGCCATATTTGCTGACCTCATACATGATTGTGTTGAAGTCTATATGGATGACTTCACTGTATACAAAGATGATTTTCCTCAAGCCCTGAAAAAACTAGAAAAGGTATTAATTTGATGTTAGGAAGCTCATGTAGCCCTTAGTAGTGATAAATGAAAAATGATGCAGACTTAGGGTATTTTCTTGGGACACCATGTCTCATTGCAAGGAATAAAATTCGACCCAGCTAAGATTGAGGTAATCTCGCACATTCCCATTCCTAGTACACAAAAAGAGGTAAGAAGCTTTTTGGGACACGTAGGTTACTATCGTCGGTTTATTGAAAATTTTACAAGAATTGCAGCACCTCTATTTAAATTATTAACTAAATATGTTGATTTTTTTTGGAATGATGCTTGTCAATAGGCTTTCCAGGTGTTGAAAGACAGGTTTTCCACTGCTCCAGTATTAAGGGGACCAAATTGGACCTTACCCTTTCATATTTGCACAGATGCTTCAGATACTTCACTTGGAGCAGTTTTGGGACAAAGGGAAGATCACTATCGTTATGCTATTTACTTTATTAGCAAGAATATTTCCCCTACGGAACTAAATTACATGGTTATCGAAAAATAATTATTAGCAGTTTTCCATGCCATTGGTAAATTTAGGCATTACATAACCGGTTATGATACCTTTTTTCATACCGATCATGCTGCCATCAGGTTTCTAATGAACAAAGCTATCACTAATGGTAGAATTACTAGATGGTTACTTATTTTACAAGAATTCAATATAAATATGATTGATAGGCCTGGTCGAGATAATTTAGCAGCTGAATTCTTGTCTCGAATGAATATTGTGCAGGATAATGTACCGACTCCTGTGCCTGATGAATTTCCCGATGAATAATTATTTGTTATGTTGACCATTATACCCTGATTTTCAGATGTTTCCAACTACATGGTTTCAGGAACTTTGCCCTATAATTTATCTTCCAGGGAGAAACACAACATTTTTCAGCACAGTGCCAATTATTCCTGGATTGATGGAGACTTGTTCTACACCAGACTTGATTTGATCATGAGAAGATGTGTGCGAGAAGATTAGATGATGGATGTGATGAGAGCCTCCCACAACGAGTCTTATGGAGGGAAATTTGCAGAAAAAAGAACCACATACAAAGTCCTCCGCACTGGATATTATTGGCCCACGCTCTTCAAGGATGCCAAAAGGTTTGTATCTAGTTTTGATGCTTGTTAGAGAATGAGGAGTCCAGTTCCTTCTGATGAGATGCCCCTTCAGCCACAAATAGAAATAGAGCCTTTCGATAAATGGGCATTGGATTTTGTGGGACCTATCTCTCCCATGTCTAAGTAGAAAAAGTAAATTTTAGTTTGCACCGACTATGTTAACAAGTAGGTGGAAGCTAAGGCTTTGTATGCTGCAACCGAAAATGTAGTAGTGTAATTCCTTTTTGAAGACATTTTCACCAGATTTGGGGTACCTTGGGATATTGTCACAAACCAAGGCACCCAATTCACATCTAAATTGGTCAAGGCTCTCACGGAACAATATTGGATAAAAACCCGAAAGTATACTCCTTACCACCCCCAAGACAATGGGCAGGTGGAATCCACCAACAAAGTATTAGAATCCTTCCTGACAAAGAATATTCAATTACATCATAGGGATTGGGCAGACAAGTTGTTAGAGGCATTATGGGCTTACCACATAACTTGAAGGAATGTGACAGGACATACCACGTATGAGTTAGTTTATGGAAAACAAGTGCTCATGCCTATTGAATTCCAAGTGAAGACATTTCGGGTAACCACTCAACTTGGAATGAATCTCTCTGAGGCCCAAGAAAAGAGACTAATGTAGCTGAATGAGATCGATGAGATTAGACAAGATGCATACTACAGAACTGCATTGGTGTAGGACCAGAGAGCTCGTTGGCATAATAATTTTATTAAGAAGAGGGTATTCCAACCAGGAGATTGGGCCTTGCTTTACGACAGTAAGTTCAAAAACTTCAAAGGTAAATTCTCAACTAGATGGTTAGGACCTTATGAAGTAGCTAAAGTATTTGATATTAGCTTAGTCCGTATTAAGGCTATTGATGACAGTCAGGCTTCTTTTGTAGTAAATGGTCACCGACTCAAGATTTATCATCAACCGCTCTCTCGACAAAATGTTTTGCAAGAAGTACAAAGAGATCCAGGAATGGAGTTGGTTCATGGAAATGACCAACCTCTTTCTGGTTCCTCTAGTTGATTCTTTATATATATATATATATGATAACCAGTAGGTTGTCATTATTTCATATCCTCGGGTGGTTCTCCCCACAACTCATGTAGAATAAAGGAGAAATCTGTATTAGGTAGATTTATTCCTTTAGCCAGACTTGACAGATTATCTATGGAAAAGGATCCCCCTCGGAGTCTTCTTTGGATCATTTTAGAATCTTGAAAAGTGAAACTCCCAAGCAGTGACTAATCCAGTCTCGTAAGAATTCATGGACCAGTAGTAGTGTAGGGATTCCTTGAGTATAGATTTGTTCCTTTTTGGGCTTAAGGAAATGCTTACGGAAAGGGAACCCCCCTTGGAGTCTTCTATGGGAAATTCAGTCTCTCTGAATATGAATGACCTGAGCAATGACTACTTTATGTTGAGATTCAACAAGAATATTCAGCACCCACGCCTAGTGCATTAAGCGCCTGGTTGCATTAAGCACCCAGACTAGGGTGGGACCCACAGTGCTATTTTTGGGTATATGTCTATTTTGGTTATCCCTTAATTAAGATGGAAATTAAACTGTAATATATTCTCAATGTGGACTTGAATGAGTTAACTGAAAGTGATAAATTCAGTTAGCTAGTGGATTTCGAGTTATAGGTTGTTGGTGAGGGATGCAGAATAATTCTAGTTGTAACAGAGTTCAAAGATAAATGGTGCATGAGTTGATGCAAGTTGTAAATAGTTTAACTCAGTTTAGTGAGTTAAAATTAGTTGTGCTAGTTGTAACTGAAGATACACTAGTGAGAGATTCAGTGAATTAAATATTAATTAATTCACAATCAGTAATCTCACATGCAACTGAGGATTTACTATTATTAGCTGCATGCATGTCAGTTCTAGTGGAGACCCAGTTGAGATCTAGGTGAAAGGGAAGTGTAAATATCAGTTGTGATATTAGCTGACTGCCCAGGTGTAGTTAAAACACCACAAGATGCCCATGATACTGGAGTAGTCATTTGAGAGGCCGAGAGGAATTTCATGTGATTCGAATAGTACTTAGGAAATGGTAATGGGAATTAGAGGAAGAGCATAGGAAGGGAATTTTAGGGATTATAGTCAAGGTTTTTAGGAAAGGAATAGTTAGAGGTGCATTAAAAAATTGTATTCATCTTAACCATTTATGATCAAATTCAAGAAAATTAAGTACATTACTAGAGCCACTTTAATGATATTGGGAATAAAACAATGTGAAGATTATCCAGTGCAATAGAAGCAACCACTGTCTAAAGAATAATACTACTGGTAGGAATAAACATTTTAGGTAACAAATTGTAAAGCAACCAATGAATGAATAGGCAATACTGCTAATAGGAATAATCATCTAGACAGCAAGGCTTGAAGATACTCCAACATCAACCAATAGCTGAATAGATAGTACTTCTTGTAGGAATAAACATTTTAGGCAGAAAAGTGTGAAGCAATCAATGACTGGATAGGCAGTACTACTAATAGTAATAATCATCTAAACAACAATACTTGAAGATACTCCAGCAACAACCAATCGCTGAATAGAGAGTACTTCTGGTAGGAATGGAATTTTAGCCATCAAATAAGTGTTGTAGCCAATGTTATAGGATTGTAGTGTTTGATAACAAAACTTTAAAACTTTTTTACAGTCAAGTACTGAAATGGTTAAGTACAGAAATAATAAGTACAGAAGCACTTTGAGTATAGAATTAGGTAAGTATAGAAAATAGAGTACAGGATCTGTAGAATTTATTTCCCATGGTGCCACATAATTTTTTGAGTATTGCCACTGAAAACCTGTTACCATCCTGTTGAAGCCTCGAAAATCATTGCTTCAAACATTGGGGGAAAACCACCCGGTTCGGACCTTAGAACAACTCCTTCTCCGTTTGGGATGGTGGCTTCAACTTTATTCGTAGGACCAATTTCCTAATGATGAAATGGATTGGTGATGGGGTGTTTGTGCAAGTGGATAATGAAACTAACTAATTGAAAATAATCTATCTAAATTAATCTATGACTTGCAAATAACTCTAAAACTAACCCGGGTATAAAATATGAATACGACTTAAAGATTGTTTCAATTAACAAATAAACATGAAAATGTATTATTTACTTAAAAGAAAGATGCAGTATCATATACTGATAACTCTGTTTAAGAAATTAAACAAAGTTATAATAGAACATCGCATTCATAAATTTATATCATTTACACACACTATGAAAGATGATATCCCTCTATCTTCAGAAATGATATGATAAAGAAATATTTGAGAAACAAGTATATATAAGCGATAGCAAATTTTAAAGAGAATATTTCATCACGTAAAGAAAATAAAACGGAATCGATAGAAATACCAGATACATTTGATATCTTCCTGATGCAATTTGATATTTTGATCCTGCGCTTTAACTTAGAACAATCTTCAAGGTACAGAAATGCAACTCTCAAAAATAATTCACCATGAAATCACAGGAATCTTGCGCTTTAACTTAGAATAATATTCAAGGTACAGAAATGCAACTCTAAAAAATAGTTCACCATGAAATCACAAGATATGATCCTTTATAAAAATAAGATAGTCAAGGAGTACAGAAATGTATTGTCCAAGCCCAAAAATATTACAAATTCAGGACCCTTTCTAAAATGCTTGAAAGGGGTTTAAATAGGAAATTTGGAAAACAAATTAACTACAACTTATGCTAGAAATGATCATCGGAGATCTGAGAATAGACTTGCGATATCCAAAAAAAAAGATTCATTGAATTTATTCAATCCCCAATGTGCTAAGCTGACAGATTTTAAGCATATCCTTAACTTCGGTTGGATGAATTAGCCTCGAATGCAACTGACTGGTGTATGTGGCATCGGAGAGCTTTGGAATGATGAAATTGATGGCATTAGAAAGGCATTTGATTGCCATATGCTGACTGTGTGGTTTAATCAAATATTTACATAGGACATCCCATGTAATTTCTTGTATTCTACTGATTTTTTGATTCTGATTGATTGATTCCTGCTTCCACCTAGTATCAATTTTTTTTACCCTTGGTAGCTTTCCTGGAGTACAATCCAAAATTAAATTAGCTGCATATAGATTATCATTAACCAATTGTGTCAGATAGTTCATTATGGTTCTTATTCTTGATGTAGCACGGTCTTCTTTAATCAGCTGTGTTTCCCATTCAGCAAATAAAATCTCTTTATTTTTTTCTTCAATTCTGGGAAGATTTGCAATCTTTCCCTGTTCTGAGTCCTGCCATGTAATAAATTTTGAAATATTTTCATCTGCATTTTCAAATTCTATTCTTGTGTTGATTGCTTCATCGATGAGAGATGATGTTATTTCACATAAAGTTTCAGCTTGTGCAATTTTCTGACACATATTATCCAACTGTTGAGATAACAACTTACTTGTTTCGAGAGCTTCTGCTTTGAATTGGTCAATTTTAGGATAATCCTTGAATTTATCCAATCTCGCTTGAAATATTTTACTTTGCTCTTCTTTGGCAGTCTTTTCATTTTGCAGCAATGTCTGCAATTTGGATACCTCTTGAGACAACTATTGTTGTTTATCTAAAGCTTGCTGATCAAGCTTCTCCTTTTCAATACTCAATTGTTCTTCTAATTGTTTGACTATGAGTCTTTCTTCTTCTAACTGCTGCTCTAACTGTAATATCTTTTTTTTGATCACCTGTTGTTCTTTCTTCTAATAATGCTATCTGTAAGTCTTTTTGTTTTACCAATTGATTGACTTCAATAGCTTTATCTATAGTGGCTGCACTATAAGCACCTGCATATTGTGATAGTTTGGTAAGATCCTCTGAAGGATTTACTTCAGTGTTTTTCCAAACAACATTCATTAATTCAACTTGTGAAGTTGCAAGTGGTCCTTGATCAATCCTCCTTCTCTTTCTTTGTTTTCTGACAACAACCCTATGCTTAGGGCTGTAAAAGATATCCAGAGGAGGTATGTATTCAACTCTCAGCACAATTTCTTTAGATGGAATTTCATGAATGATCTCAATATCCTGATTGTTCAGATTATCAACTTGAGGATTGTTTTGTTCTCCTATTTTATGAGCGAATTGTTCATAATTTTTTATCAAATGGGGAGTAATAATCATTTCAGCAGAATTTCCCTCTTTCTGTGAGGTCTTTTCTCTTTCAAGTTGATCATCGGGCTTATTACCTGTATCTTCTTTTTCAGACTACACATTAGGCTTGCTACCTGTATTTTCCTTCTCTGACTGCACGTCATGCTTGCCACCTGTATTCTCCTTTTTAGATTGCATGTCAGGCTTGCTAGTTGTCACTTCCTTCTCTATTTTTCTGCCTGTATCTTCCTTTTTCTTTTGTTCTATTTCAATACTTTTATTTGCTTCTAAAGGAATCCTCAGCTGGTTAAGGGGAACTTTAAGTAATATCTGGCTTCTGAATTGCATAAATTTATTCATATCTTCTACTTGAAACTTAGATTTAGCTAGATCATAAACTTCAGAAAATTTCTCAATTGAGACAAATAAATCATCAAAATCATCAGCCTCATGCTCAAACTTAGCAATTTGGACCAAAGTTGTGAAATCAAAATCTACTTTATTTGGATCATATTGCCTGCCTAGAACAGTTGCAAGCTTAAGATCTCATATCTTAAGGGCTTCTTTTTCAGCATGTTTAAAATAATTAAGGGTATAGGTTCCACAATGAAAAGGAAAGGTAGGCCACATCAATTTTTTGGAATTCTTTAAACACCTAGACATCCCTCTTTCTATCAATTGGTAAGAGATCTCTTGAGCTAAAAGTTTATCAGGGACATATACAGGTAAGACATGAGGCTCAACAATGCTTCCAAATATTCTAATATAGGTGAACTTATCTTCACTGAACCAATTTCCGATTTGGGGTAAGTCAAGTTTTGCCTTATCAGAGAGCCGAGGAGGAGGTTGGTTAAAAATGCTCTGGTAAATAGGCAACATGTAGCCATGGAAAATTATGTATACATGTTTCTTGAAATGGGCTTTCCACAAATACTTATGGTAGATGTGTAACGGGATAGGATCTTGAGGAGTCCATTTCCAACCCATAATAGGAAATTCAGAATTAGAACACAAGGCATCTAAAATATAAGCACATAAATGAATCAGGGGAACATTTCTAGTATGCTTATTTCTTCTATAATACAGAATATTATTTGCTATTTTTTCTGATAGAATAACTGACCAATCCATAACAACATAACCTACAATGGCCTCAATCAGGGGTACCATTTGAATAGAAAACCTTTCCGAATTATTACGCCCAAAAATTTTGCACATCATTGCAGCAGCGTAGCAATATGGAGGTGCGAGAGACTCTTCAGAATACACACCTGAGGCATCGTGCTTATGTTTTCCTGGAGCTCGTCTCCAATCTTTAATTGGGTCTGATTCGATTTCATTGCTTGAGGTGAAATATTCTATGAAGGCTTTGTTGTAGGCCTTTTGAGGATTTGGCAGATGGTACATTGCTTTGATGTCTTTTGCTCTAAAGGATCCAAACATATTTCCCCCAACTGTTACAAATGTTATGTTTTTGATGGTGGTGTTGTATATCACCCATCGTATTATGTCATAATATGGGAATACACTCGCCCGAGTTGCAATTCCTTGAAGAAAAGAATTTGCGAGTTCTTTAAGGGGATTATCATCTGAATCTGATTCTTCATTTGGCACCGTTGCCTTTACCTCTGTGACTGTAGGGTTTTATTTTTCAAGCAAATTATAGAATTCTTCCCAAGAAAGCTTCCCAAGACCCTGGCACGTAGTATCCGTAACTAGCTTTATCTTGGCTGGCTTTTCTTTTGGCATTGTGGTAATGGCAGCGGTCTTTGAGGCGACAACAGCTCTTGATTTCTTAAGTTTCTTGGACATTTTCTTTATCTGGTATCGTTTCACTAACTCGGCGAACGAGAGGGTTTGATGTTCTATAGACCTGTGAATGAGAAAATCCTCTTAGAAGCAGGCAGAAATCAAGTCAGAATGAACACCATTAAGTAAAAATGAAATCATTAAAGGATAATGTTACGAAAGATTTTATTCATGATCCCAAATTGGTTAACTCCATATTAAAATTGAATGCCTTAAAGGAAAGTCACATTCACACATTCATAATAGAATCAATTACCATAATTTGTTTTATTTTCGAATTAATGATGCTTGTACAATCGGAGATCGGCGATATCAAAATCTTGAAGCAATATTTACCTTTTGGAACTTCCGATTGCGATTTGCCGATGTGTGAAATATAAATAGCGAATGGTTTATCACATCGGAAGTTTCCAAATGGAATTGTATTATAAAAGTGATTTTCCGAAATGCGATTGCGATTGGTGATACTACATTGTTTATCGCATCGGAAGTTTCCAATGGAATTGTATTGTAAATGTGATTTTCTGAAATGCGATTGCGATTTTAGTGGGGTCCATCGCATCGGATCTTTTATAACACAAGTAGTTGTGATGTTGCTTTTTTGAAATGTGATTGCGATTATGACATCGCATCGAAGTTTATTAAATATAACCGAATGAAATCTAACTTATTCGAAATGCGATTGCGATGAGTTACATCGCATCGGAGTTTTGCAAAGAAAATATGAAAACATAACACTCTACCGATTTGTGATTGAAATTTACTTTATCACATCGGACTTTTTAACATGAAGACTTTTATACTTTGTGCCGATGCGATATAAGATTTATAGTTGATTGCGTCGGAATAAATTTAATGTTACATTCGTTTATTTTCACTTGAGATATGCGATATGCGATACATGCTTTTTAATCAATGAATTTTTTTATTGTTTCATCTTATGATGATCGGATTTCCTCAAAGTTTTTTATTTATATCTAAAAAGAAAGGGGACCCATTTCTAAATGAAATTTATTCTAAAATTCTAAAATGGAGAGGGTTGTTGTACAATACAAAAATTGGTGATTCACTGGAAGAAATAGTTATCTCTGAAAAATAAAATGAACACTATATTTTTAGTAAGTAAAAAGTTTTAAAGATAATGAAAACTATCTTAGAAAAATTTAAATAAAATCTAACTCTGAAAAAGAAATAAAAATCACTTACAACCTCTTTTTAGTTCCTAAAAAAAAAAACATTTTTTTTGGTTTTATTAAGCTTTGATTGGTTGATAAAGATAAAGTAGGGGGCCTCTCCGTTCTTAGCTTTGTGATTTACTCTATTGTCATAGGTAGTGCCTCTGCTGCCTGCAAACGTCCATAGTCTCGACAGGGTTACCTTTTAACCATTAATCTTTTATTGTCCCATCCATCTAAGAGCATGACTCTTTAAAAGATAAATTCATAAGATATACTATCTTGTGTTTTCGATTTTATTTTAATTTAAAAGCCATTGTTCTGGTTTGGTAGCCAGTTGATAACAATGCCATTCACTAGTTGTAGCTAAACTGTACAAGCTGGCTCATGATGAGACCCCTTGTCTTATGATTATAAGCCATTACCCTGTTTTGGTATGCAGTAGTGGTAATGTTAGTTTAATTACTTCTTATGATCATGGTACATAGGCTCGTGATGAGACCTCTTATCTTTTAATATTAGACAGATAATTTCTTAGAATCAAATTCTAAAAAATCACAACCTTAATGGATGGAGTGAATGATTTTTCTCCTTAAGAGTGAATGGATGAAATTTTTTTAGAGTTTTGAGTGCCAAAATTGGAAAAGTCTTTACTTTTTATGGGTAACCATCTCTCTGCTTAACAAACTTTAAAATTATTTACAATATTTTCAAGTTTTCGGAAGATTTTGCAAATGTTTAAACAGATTTTCAAAGTTTAATATTTTATTTAAACTATCTAAAACTGTAATCATTTCCTTAAAAATTCTTTTTTACATAAATAAGTATTTATAATAGTTTCTCAAAGATATTTTCAAATATTAAAAAGTCAATCAAAGACTATTAACAAACTTATTTGTAAACAAACAACTTACATAATGGAATATGTACAGGTAAGAAGGGGTTACATTCTTAAGAAAAGAATTTTTCAAAATAAGCCCATTCACAGGAAGAGGTTCTCTCTTTCTTGTTAAATCTTGCAATATGAATGTTGATGAGCCTATCTTTTCGACAATCTGAAATGGTCGAAGCCACATCATTTGAAATTTGGTATGCTTACCCTTATCTTCATGTGCTTTGTCCCATTTCAAAACAAGATCACCAATTTGTAAAGTTTTGGATCCGGTAGAACTTGAATCAAAAGAAGATTTTATAAATTGTTGATGTTTGGTATGGACACTTTTAGCTTTCTCTCTATCTTCTTCTAATTTAAGAATTTGATCAAATCTTAATTGAATATATGATGAAGGATTCTCTTCAATAAATTGAACTAGGGCCAGAGATGGAAGTACTAGGTTTGATGGTGTTAGTATGAATCTTTTGTCTAAGTGTATGAAAAAATACCACTTTAGCTACGCATAACTTATAGCCCTAACATCAAATATGGCTGCCAATATCTTCAGCTCTGCAGTTATTAGACCAAGACAAATGCTACACAAAACCAGATCTATGCATAAAAAGACATTAAGCAGTGAAAATAAGGTTTTTCTCCATACATCCAATAGACAAGACAAGAACAATATTTTTGAAAAAAATTTATATTAAGGGCACCTGGGAGGAAAACAAGAAAGGTGTTTCCAATTCTCCTCAATGGGATGGGTTCTTGAAAGTCCTCAGCGCTTCAGATCTAGCATTTCTCTCTCTTGTTGGTGTAGAAAACCCAGACAAACATAGAACTCAAAGGGAGCTCACAAAGCAAATAATGGAGAATGTGACAATGATAATGGCTCAAAGTTAGACCAAGAGTATAGATCCAGAGTGATCTAGTAGGCAACAAAAGGTGACAAATGAATGGGAAAATCCTTCTATTTATAACAAAATATTAGGTCATTCTAGATCTTGGTGCATGATTAAAATAATATTAACCAAATCTAGATCCACCTTTTATGGAATATTTTATTATATTTGTTGGAGGGAAAAGGCATTTGACTTGGGTCAAATCTCTTTATTTGTAAATAATAAATAAATAAATGATTTATTTATTATTTTAAGGAAGTGTTTGAATGATAATTAAATAAATAATGATTTATTTAATTATTTATAAATGATTTAGTCATATTTAACAAGGAATATTATTTAAAGAAGATTTAAATAATTATTCCTAGAAAATAATAAGATAAACAAGGATTTATCTAATTAATTTCCTTGTTTTGGGTTAAATATGACCAGGAATAACAATTAAATTATTGTTCAATTAATTATTCCACGAGGAAAATAAAAAAAATATAGAATTGTTTAATATTTCCCTTTGGGGTTTCCTGTTTAGACCATAAACAACCTAATAAATGTGTTTTATTAAGTTATTTTACATAGTGAAAGCAATTTTACTTAGGGTAAAATTGGTCTTACATGGTGTACTTGGGTCCATCTAATGATAATAGGTTAGATGACAAAAATATGGTGTAACAGATGGTATAACAACTTCTTTTCCATAAACTAGATTAAAAGGTGAAGTACCTATTGAAGCTTTTTGAGTTATGTGATCAGCCCATAGTGCAAAAATTAAAGACTTATGCCAATTATTTTGACTCTGATCAATTGTTCTTTTGATGATTTTGATGAGATTCTTATTTGTTGATTCAGCTAAACCATTACCTTGTGGATAATAATTCGCTGAATATTTCAATTTAAAACCTCTCTTGATTGCAAATTCCATTATACTATTTCCAAAAAAATAAGATGCATTATAAAAAACAAGGGCATTAGGTACACCAAACCTGGTAATGATGAACTGATCAATGAATTCAATGATTGCATCAGAATTGGCTACCTTAAAAGGAATTGCTTCTACCCAATTTGTAAAGTAATCCATTGCTGTAAGGATGTATCTATTTTGTTTAGAAGAATGTGGAACAATTTCTCCAATAATATCAAGTCTCCATTGTTCAAATGGTTGCTCAATATTTACTGGTTGTAAAGGAAAGGCTGGTTTCCTTTGTCTCCCACTAGCATTTTGAAAAGTCTCGCATTTCCTTACATAGTCATGTGCATCTTTGAACAAGGTAGGCCAATAGTAACCATCATGGATTATTTTGTGGGCTGTAGTGTCTCTTCCAAAATGTCCACCTGTTGGTCCATCATGTAATTCCTGCAACACCTTGTGTGCTTCAGTTTTTTCAAGACATCTTAATAGAATGGAATCATAATTTCTTCTAAATAACACATCATCAATGATTTCAAAGTGTTTGGTTTTTAATCTTAAAGCGCACTTATTTTTATAGCTGAGATTAGAAGGAGCATACCCGTTTTTCAAATAAAAGATCAGATGAGCATATTGAGATTCAGAATCAATAACACTTATCTGATTTAATTGAACAGTATTATCTTGATCTTGATGTTCTGGTATGTTGGAAGCTCCTGTTAACAATCTGCAAAAACCTTGTCCTCTAACAATTCTGGCTGGCTTAATATCAATATCATATTCTTGTAAAGATGTTACCCAATTAGCTCTCTTTTCTCCTACTTCATTTTGTACTAACAATTGTCTCACTGAAGAGAATGGGACAATAATTTTTGTATGTGTCTTTAGGAGAAATGGTCTAAAATGTTTGATTGATTTAAACATAGCAAAGGCTTGTTTTTCTACATCGGAGTAGTTAAGTTCGACCCCTTGCAGATTTGAACTAAAGAAAGAGATTGGTGCTTCTGCTTGTTGATCATTGGGTTGTGTCAAAAGGGCAGCATAGGATGTTTCAGTAGCCAAAGTACACAGAAAGAAATGTTTAGAAAAATCAGGAATATTCAATGTAGGTGCATTAATTATTGCTTGTTTGATTGAATCAAAGGCTTCTTTTTCTTTATGTAACCATTTGAAAATTGAATTTTTCTTAATCATATTCTGCAAAGGTAAAACTATTTGAGAAAAATTAGGAATAATTCTTTTCACAAAATTGATCTGTCCCAAAAAGGATTGCATGGATTTCTTGTTATGTGGTAGGGAAATATCAGAAATTTCTTTCACTTTATCAGGGTCAATATATATGCCATATTTAGACACAACAAATCCTAAGAGCTTTCCTTCATTGAGAGCAAAGAAATATTTCTTTGGATTTAAAGAAATTCCATACCTTCTACATCGTTCAAACATCTGTTTCAAATCATGCAGATGATTAGCTCTTTTCTTTGAAAAGACGGTTATGTCATCAAGATAGATAACAACTGATATATTAATCAACCCTTTGAATGCTATATCCATAACTCTCTAGAAAGTAGCTCCTACATTGATCAAACCAAAAGGCATTTTTTGGTAGGCATAAGTTCCCCACTTGGTTTTGAAGGTAGTTTTCAGCCTGTGATGATGATTGCCTAGGGAATTTCTGGTTTAAAGAGATTGAAATGGCCTAAAGGAAAGCTCCAAGGGGCTTCTTTTCCATATTTATTCTATTGAGCCCAGAAATGAATAATTATATGCTCAATAGATCCCTATACTACCACTACTTTATTATTTTAACGAGCCTAAAGTGTAGAAATTATACAACATGCATGCATATATTGGGTTCACCCGATCTAACAATGTACTAAATTTAAATACTAAATCGCTTCTACAAATATTTTTCAGAATTAAAAACACAATCGATAAACACATGAACATGAAGAAAGATCAATCACACACAACATAGATAATTTCCCAAGGAAAGCTTGCTTCTCAAAACCACTTTATCATATATTATATATTCCACAAGGAATCATGAAACAATTACGTAAAATTATTCTCACAAGAATCCTCCTGTATTCATCTAATTGTCTCACACTGATTCAGACAAAATCGGGCCTATACTCAACCAATTCTCAGCCTGTCTTCAGCCTATCTTGCTCACGCAGTTCATGAGGAATGAAATCCCTATTCATAAGGAAGTCAAAACTTCCTATACTTCACTGAGTATCATGGGCATCCTATGGTGTTTTAACTACACATGGGCAATCAACTAATATTGCAACTGATAGTTACACTTCCCTCTCACCTAGATCTCAACTGGGTCTCCACTAGAACTGACATGCATGCAGCTAATAATAGTAAATCCTTAGATGGATGTGAGATCACTGACTGTGAATTAATTAATATTTAATTCAATGAATCTCTCACTAGTGTATCTTCAATTACAGCTATCACAACTAAGTTTAACTCACTTAACTGAGTTAAACTATTTAGAACTTGCACCAACTCATGCACCACTACACTTCGAACTCTGTTACAACTAGAATTACTTTGCATGCCTCACCAACAACCTCTAACTCGAAATCCACTAGATAACTAAATTTATCACTTTCAGTTAACTCATTCAAGTCCACATTGAGAATATATTACAGTTTAATGTCCATCTTAATTAAGGGATAACCAAAATAGACATGCACCCAAAAATAACATTGTGGGCCCCACCCTAGTCTGGGTGCTTAATGCACTAAGTGTGGGTGCTGAATCTTCTTCCTAAATCTCAACACTCCCTCTCAACAAGAAAAGGATTATCCTTCACCCCCATCCTGTCTCATGGTATTCGAATTTTCTCCTGGTGAGCACCTTCATCAGAATATCTGCATCCTGATCTTCCGTGGGAATGTACTGAAGCAACATGACCCTTCTCTGCACACAATATTTGAGATGATGGTACCAAATATCTATATGCTTGGACCTATCATGAAACACAGGATTAATCGAGAGTTTAATGCAACTCTGATTATCACAATGAATCACTGTCAGATCCATCTGATCCAAACAAACCAACTAAGATCTTTCTCCTCCAGATAGCCTCACATGCAGCTTGACTTGCTGCCATGTATTCCGCTTCCATTGAAATGAGTGCCATGGATCGTTGTTTCCTGTTGTACCAAGAATCTGTTTTCAATCCAATGCTAAAGATCCCCCTTGATGTGCTCTTTCTTTTCGATGGACTGCCAACCCAATATGCATCCCTGAAGCCATCCAACTTCACTCCCTCTGTCCGTCTGTACCATATACCATACTCTGATGTGCCCCTTGGGTATCTCAGGACATGCTTCCTCACCTTCCAAAATAGCTTGGTAGGCTTAACCATAGCTTGACTCAAATGGTTAACTGTGTAGCAAATGTTTGGTCTCGTGTTCACCAAATACATTAGTGAACCCACTAACTTTCGGTAGACAGTAGCATCCACTACCTCAGAAGTAGCATCCTATTTCCTCGAATTTCATGGAAGAGGAGTATCCATGGGTTTGCAGTTCTCCACGTTAAACTTACCTAGTATCTCCTTTGCATACTTGCCTTGAGACAAAAAGTTCACGATCCTGCTGCCATATTTCCAATCCAAGGAAATAATGAAGGAGTCCCATGTCCTTCATTTTTAACTCCCTTGAAAGATCCTCCTTGCATGAGTGTATCAGCTGCTCATCACCAGCCAAAATTAAATCATCAACATAAGGAACAATGATCAGTAAGTTACCCTCAATCACAAGCTGGTACAAGTTTGCATTTGCTTCACTTTTGGTGAAGCCCAGTCCGGTGAAATAGTTGTCTATCCAAGTGTACCAAGCATGGGGTGCTTCCTTCAGCCCATACAATGCTCTTTTGAGTCTGCATAGATGTGACTCACTGTTTAAGATCTCAAACAAAACCTTTAGGCTGCTCTATGTACACCTCTTCCTAAATGATCCCATTGAGAAACACATTTTTCACATCCATTTGATGAATGCTCTAGCCCATTTGCATTGAGAGTGCAAGGATGGATATTATGAAAGAGTAACTTGCAATAGGTGCAAAAGTCTCATCATAATCTATCCCCTCGATCTGTGAGAATCCCCAGGCCACAAATCTAGCCTTATATTTCTCCACACTCCCATCAGCAGCTTGATTTACCTTGTATATCCATCTCGATCCAACCACTGATTTTTCGACCAGTCTTGGGACTATCTACCATGCACTATTCTTGACAATGGAGTCATACTCCTCCACCATTGCATCAACCCAATTTGACTGCTGCACTACTTCCTGAAAGGAATATGGTTAAGTCACAATACATTTGCTCATAAGAGCCATGTATCCAGTAAATCATTCAAGAGACTGTCTCTGTCTGCGCTATGAAGTAGGGGCTCCTACATTCTCTGCAACACCAAGTCTCAATCTATCAGCTTCCGTGGTGCACCTTCTGCCATTTTTGATGGATGGGTCTGCATGAGTGTTTTCCTCCACTCCATGAACCTCCTCATGTGGCTAATCCACATCTTGAGACTCATCCTTGGGAACCAATAGTTCGTCCTCTGCATGTAGGTCCAACACCCTCTCAAGGGACAACTGCATGGATTTCTAATCATCAAATTTGATATCCTGTCGCACAACATTCATTCTTCCGTTTGACAAATACACACGATAATTATGGGGTGTTTCAGTGTACCCCACAAAAATCCCAACCTTGGCTGTTGGTTCCAGCTTATCCTTGGCATCCTTGGTCATATGCACATAAACAGATGAGCCAAAAATCTTAAAGTGTGAAACATCAGGTTTCTTACTAGTGGAAGCCTCTTCAAGTGTACTCATGCCAAGTACTCTACGAGGACAACGGTTTTTCACATGTATCGCTGTATTGCATGCTTCTGCCCACACATTAGAGAACTTTGAGGTCTAAAATGGGCCTCCTAAGAAAAATGCACAATCAAAATAAACTTTATAAGAACCAATAGGATTAAAGACGATGATGTCAACCATGGGGGATGATTCACCATTTTAGGGGTAAAAAGATAAAAAGATTAAAAAATAATAAAATAATAAAACTACTTTTTTCAACTTGTTTTTCAACTTATCTCCCTAAGGCTTTACTCAAATTTTGAGTGTGAGTACTAGTTGGATGCAAAATTTAATTCCTCATCTAAGGATTACCCATGTTGCATACTTTTGATGGACCGTGCTACACAAAAAATGAGAAATACATGAAAAAACGTGATTGCAATCACTTTTTTCATGTATTTCTCATTTTTAGTATAGCATGGTTCATTGAAAGTATGCAAGATGGGTACTCCTTGGATGAAGAACCAAATTATGCATCCAACGAGTGTTACCACGCAAAATTTGAGTAAACCCATAAGGATATAAGTTGAAAATATGAGTGGAAAAAGTAGTTTATCTTTCTTTCCCTCTAAAATTTTATGATGCAATCTAATATTATTTTATTATTTCCATTATTATTTTATAATTTCCTTAGGAGGCCCATTTTAGAACTAAAAATTACCCTAATGGATGCATTGGTAGGCCTTCGTCATGCTACATTGCTCGTGCTGCACCCACAATAGTTATGTTCTTCCTCTCCGCAACCCCATTCTGCTGTGGGTTATGAGGCACTATGAGTTCTCTTCGAATTCCTTCTTTGTTGCAGAAGTTATTGAATTCATTAGAGATATATTATCCACCATTATCGCTCCTAAGAGCCTTCACTTGCTTCCTCGACTCTTTCTCCACCAATTCCTTAAACTCAAAGAACTTAGAGAATGTTTGATATTTCTTCTGCATGCAAAAGATCCAACAATTACGAGAAAAGTCATCAACAAATATTACATAGTACTTATGTTTTTTTGTTGAAGCAACCAAGAAATTACCACACACGTCTGTGTGAACTCTCTCAAGGATCCCCGAAGCTCAATTTTCCTTCTCATGAAAGGTGGCCTTTACATATTTTCCCATAGTACATCCCTTGCATGTATCTGACTGCGTAAGTGTACCCCTGGGAAGACCAGTAGAAATATGATGCATGACTTTCAAGGCTCCATGGTGAAGATGGACCAATCGCCTGTGCCATAATTCGCCCTCATCTTGACTCACCACTTGATCTGCCTTGCCCATCATTGCTACACAGCCATCTACCTCCAGCTTGTAGATATTATTAACGCGAATCCATATCCTCTTGTATTTTCCCATTGTTTTATGTTGCAAGAAATATTTTCCATCACTAAAAACAACATCATAGCCTCTATCCCCCAACATTGCGGCCGAGACAAAATTTTTCTTCAGACCTGGTACATGCATTACATATTTTAATTAAAATGGTTTACCTGACTCCCTCTGAAAGGTAATGGTACCAATCCTGGTAGCACTATATCGTCCGTCGTCTCCCATTTCAATATGCATATGGAGATCTTTCTCCTCCAAATCACTGAAAATTTACTTGTCTCCCGTTATGTGAATGGAAGCGCCACTATCCAAATACCACATAGATCCCAATGTACTAGACACCAAGCATGTGATCAATGAGAAGTCAAGCTCAAATTGTGAGGCAAGGGCCTCACCAGCTATAGATGCTGTAGCCTTCTTGTTCTTCTTCTTTTGTGGATAGTCAGTAGAAAAATGCTCATGCTCGTGACAGTGAAAACACTTCACCTTGGACATGTCCTGCTTCTTTCCATTCTTGGACTCATATTTAGAATGGAATTTCTTTGCCTTCCCCTTCCTTGTCTTGGAAATCAAAGCACAATCCTCTTCATTCTCATTCTTAGATGAAGATCCATATTTGGTGTTCCCTCTGAACTCCTCCTGCACCAAATTTGACCACAGTCGTTCCCAATCTGGCAATTTTTCCCTTCCATTGACAGAGTCTTGATAACTGTGCCAACTCTTGGGAAGTTCTAGGAGAGCCAAGCTCACCAAATCATCATCAACAGCCGTTATTCCAATGCTCCCCATTTCATCCCGACATTGGACAAACTTTGTTAGATATTTTGGAATGGTGTCGCCCTTTTCCATATTGATCTTCCTAATTTTATCTTTGAGCACCAATTTCCTATGGTCATTGCTGCTTTGGAGTAGATCCATCAAAGCCTTCCACATTGCATATGGAGTGGATTTCCCATGGAGGCTTGAGACAATGTGGTCTCATACTCCCTTCAACAGGATCCTCCTCGCCTTTGCCACTTTTTTTTGCCATGCATCAAGATTCACAACATCTGCAACATCGGGTTTAGGAACATCTTTGTCAATGAATTCCTTCAACCCATTGTCTTCGAGTACTGCCTCCATCCTGTCCTTCCAATCAATGTAGTTCGAGCTGCTCTTGAGTGCATACTCTAACCTCAATCCATTGAAAGCCATTTTGATCTTGAATCAACTGTAGCACCAAGAAAGTCTTTCTGCAAATTCAAATTCTATCTAGTCACAAAATCAGCTCCTGCTTCACTTCTGTAATTTCCTGTGCTCCGATACTATGTAGAAATTATACAACATGCATGTATATCTTGGATTCACCTGATCTAAAAATGTACTAAAGTTAAATATTGAATCGCTTTTACAAATCTTTTGCAAAATTAAAAACAAAATCGCTAATAACATGAACATGAAGAAAGATCAATCACACACAACATAGATAATTTCCCAGGGAAAGCTTGTTGCTCAAAACCCCTCTATCATATATTGTATATTCCACAAGATATCATGAAACAATTACATACAAATCTTCTCACAAGAATCCTCCTTTATTCAACTAATTGTCTCACACTGATCCAGACAAAATTGGGCCAATACTTAGCCAATTCTAAGCTTGTCTTCAGCCTACCTTGCTCACGCAGTTCATGAGGAATGAAATACCTATTCACAAGGAATTAAAACCTTCCTACACTACGCTGCATCGCCTGCATTACACTTTGAATAGTACTTCCCTTGTTGTGTCATGATTACACCCTTATGACAATTTCGACCGCATTATCAAAAGGTTTGATTGATCATGAAGATGGCTACCATGGGATCGAAGAGTCATGATCAAGCATCATTAATCCAAATAGGGCACATTTGAAGGTTCATCGATGAATGAGTGACGGGCTGTGTGATTATTGTTTCAATCGGTCGAGCATATGATATGGTACGAAGAGATAGTTGTTAATTGCAGTTGAGGGTATGTATTTCATTGTTGCATGCATGATATACTTCCACCACCATACATTTTCCGCTGCTACGGTATTTTGCATATGCATCCATCCTTTGTTAAGAGCATGTTTCAAGTGTGATCGAGTTGAAATTTTCTCAGAATTTTCTGCAATGGGAGCCGATTGCCATGAGACGACGTTCGACCAGTTGTCAAGAATCCCAGAGTATCAATTATGTAAATATATTTTAGAAGAAAGGGGATGGACGATGTTCCTACAAAAATTTTAGGGCTATAAAGATGAGGTGGCCTTGGACTTCACTTAGAGCTTCAATGGGAAGCAAGCAAAGATTGGGAATTTAAATTTGAAAGTGACCGAGGAATCCTTGAGCGAGGCCATAGGGTTGCCTGCAGAGGGCGTGAAATTTTTCAAAGGCGGGAAGCTCGACATTCCTAACTGTGCGATGTTCCTAAAACCGACATATCAGTCGTTGAATTGGGCCAAGGGTGTGCTGCACAGTTGTATTGGGGAGCATTGGCATCCGTTTATAACCATGTTTCAACATTTTCTAACATGCGAGGGAAGGTATGTCGTAATTTTCCTTTACCATATTCGGCTCCTAACACATTTTACAGAGGATTGTTCCATTAAAATCCATCATTTTCTACCTACCCCACTTATGAAAACACTTGAAAGAACAATCCTCTATTAAGGTGGAAGAAATAGAAGTTTTGAAAAAGCAAACAATTAAGAAGCAGAAAGTGAAGCGACGGGGGGAAGAAATGAACCAACCAAATGAAAGCGCTATGAAGGAGGAATGAACCAAAGAGCCTCGAATGAAGACTCCCTTAGTCCATGATGAGCCTAAACCTAATCCAAAATGAAAAGAGACTCTTTTCCCTGCTAAAAAAATCTCAATCCCCATCGTGGAAGCCTCTACTCAAGGCCAACGATGAACCCGTAGTATGAATCGAGTAACACATTCTATCTCTAAGGTTCTCAGTCCTACACATGTTCCTACCCCTTCATCCCTTGATCAAAAGGGAAAGCAATGGATTTTGAGGAGTGAAGACACAGTTCCCCCCTTGTTTGAAGAGAAAATTCCTAAGGTTGATATTGAAGATCTCACAGATCTATCTCTTCCCCATTTTGTTCCCATTAAGATTAATGACAGGCATAAGAAATGTTCTACTTTAATGATCATTCCATCGGTCATGTTCAAGGAGGCATGACTTCTCAGCAGTCTATGGCACCTGTGTAACTGTCCCATGTTATTGATGCTGAGAATCTGCAGACTCTTGTAGAAAAGTTAGGAAGGAAAAATGCCAAGTTTTGGGAGCATGTACACAACTATAAAAACTTGTTTCATTATGTTAGAGACACCAATAAGGAATATGAAGAAAACAATTAGTCTCTCACATCACATAATGATGCCCTGAAATTGAAGAACAAATAGCTCCTTCGACGGAAGACAACTCAAGTTCGACCGGTTAAAAGGATAAATGCTCAGAAGATGGCTTCGTACTTTCAGAAGATTTGGAAGTTACCGCATCATCAGGTGGAAGTTTTTATCAAAGCAACAAGGATTTAGGATCAGGTCCCTCCAATTTTGACTTTTTGCTAGCAGGAGCAGATGCATGAGGGCATGCATCAAAATAGTCTTGGGGGGATGCTGGTGTCCTATTTTGTCCCAATTTTGTCAACTCATTATCACTATTTTTGGCCCTATTTTTTCAAAAGAAGTTCCCTTTTCCTATCCTCCATCTCTATTTTTACCTAAACCCTGCCAAATCCTTGATAAGAGGTAAAGCATTGCAATACCGTCATTTTTTAATATTTTGTGATTAAAATTAAGTAGTTAAGTTATGTTCCTAATTTTCCAACTAATATTTATGGGTTCAGATGTGAAGTTTAATGTAGCAGGGCCTACACAACTAAATATGGATGAGGATTGCGGCATCAAGTTCTAATTTTTATTTATGTACTTAAAACATAGGTCCTGGAATAGTACTTAAAGTCTGAGATTCCTATTAGACATTCAACGCTTCTAGGAGGTCAACATAATAGCCATCGTTCTAGCATTGAGCTCGACGATCCCTAAGCTCGATAATCTCTATGAAATCAGCTTCTAGATCAGCCTCCAGATCATCATATGCATGCATCCTAAGGATGGATCATAGTTTGGAAGCAGTTAGCAATAAAATAAATTTGTATTTGGGATCATATTTTTGAAAGACTAATATTAGTCCAGATCCTACGATTTTCCATGTAATGAAAACTTTTCTATTTCATGTATAACTGTATTGCCTATAAAGTCCAGTAGAGGAGTTAAGCGAGTTAGTTGGAGAGAAAGAGATTGAAGTTGTCAGTGTGTGTACGCATAACCTTATGTTATTGCAGACTTTCAGTATCTTAACTTCATACTTGTTCCAGTAATATAATGGGGGTGTGTTGATTTGAATTTGCGTGAGTACCATTGTGATGCATTTCTAGATTGAGTAAGTTAAGGCTCTTCTTTTTCTGTATGTTTTAACCTTCCCATGTTTGGCAAGGTACCACCACAGTCTGGGAATTAGTTTCATTGAAGGTAGATTAAGATTATTTTTTGTTATTTTCATTTACAAAGCTTGTGATTTCATAATTACATTGTGGTTTAGTTTCATTAATATTTCGATCATAGTTGGTATCGTATTGCTTTTCGTTCTGAGAATTCGTGGCACTTGTTAAAATTGCGTGCTTGATCTCATTTTACAGAGCATTACTCTGTTTCCTTAAACACAATGTTATGCTGAAGTGCTTGCAGGCAGAATTATAGTGAATGATTATGTGCATACATTGAAGCAATGGTTCAATAATGCAAGTTCCTTGTGTGTGTTTCAGATTTCTGACATTGAGTTTGAATGCCATGTAAAGTCTGAATTTGAAGAGTTTTATGCTAAGTCGTTTGCGTGTGTGACTGTAAATTCCAAGCTGCATACATAGGTCTATACATAGTGTTTGATTCCCTTGAATAACATTCGGATGCGGAAGCTACCTTGGTGTTGGAAATTAAGTTTGAATCTTCGAGGTCGTTCAGCAGTGAGCATGTTTTTGAAAGATAAGTCAGCAAGTAGTGAAAATGTGTTTGAAGCCAAATCATTTGAGTATCGCAGGTTTGTTTAGAAGCCGGTCTTAGAGTCTTGAGTGTGAATTTGAAACAAACATTGGTATTTCATTTCTTAAAGCAATATAGTTGCATTTCCGGAGCCGCAGTGTTTACATTTGGAATCGAACTACTTAGATTTGAGTCACCGTTTCATACTGTAAGCTTTATTATTAGTAAAATAGTTTTATTGCTAGCATTACCAGTTTCATTTTCAGTGTGAGTATGAATATTAATTATGTTGGGTGTTTAACTGTTTAGGTAGTGTAAATTTTAGAGTAAGTTACATTGATCAAAGTGTGAGTTTGAATTTCACTGAGTAGTGCAAGTTTTGTAGTAGGTTTTATTATTGAAATAATAGTTTAATAGTGTGAATTCAATTTCTTAAAGGTGTGTGAGAATTGAATAGCAAAGTGATCTTTCGAAAACATTTCAAAGTCATAGTGAGATTCTCTAAAAGTGGAGTTTGTTTAATTAACAAGGAATCTCTAAAAAATAGTAATAAAATTATCTCTGTGTGAACTTAGTTTCCATTTACAACATTAGAATTACATAGTCCTGTACTTACTTCCCAATTAGACAGTAAAGTAGGATTTTATCATAGAAGTGTGGCTTGAAGTGTGTCTATTTTTATGAATATATTAGGATACCTTTATCATTGTTAAAAGGTTTTGAATTGATAGCAGTCAAAGTGTGAATTGACTTGGTTTTGAGCCCAACGACAGTTAGGACTTTTCCTTATTGGTTTAAATCTTGAATCTACTAGTGTGTGTTTTCCTCGAGACAGAGCATTCTAGTTAGTTGAATTTTGAGTTTATGGTTAAGAGGAGTGTGTGTTCATTTTAGAGTTTTCCTTAAATGTTAACATAAGGAGATTGGTTAATAGGTTATGGTTTCTGAGATATCATACAATAATTTTTATTTCAAGTACAATATAGAATTCTAGGATTGATTCAGTTGCAGTGTGAAATTAATCTGATTTGTTTTATACCTTCTAGATAATATTAGATATAGTTTAAGTGCAAGTCATTCTTGAGTACAAAATGGATTGCTTAAAATAGGAATTTCAATTTGATTGAATTTGATGATTTTATTCTTCTTCTTTAATTAGAAATATTGACTGCTAATTTAGAATAGGAGAGTGGATTGAAAAAAGATTAAGAACAATGTGGCTTGATAAATGTTAGGTATATTAATCTCTTTTAACAGTCTTTTTTTGTAAATAGACCCTAGATGACAGAAATTTTTCATCATTTCGTATTAAGAGATAATTATTGAGGAAATGTATACACTCTTATACAAGCTGGATCAAAAGCGTCGTACAACTCATGTTTATGAGTCTTGGTTGAAAATGAATATTAAGAGCTTTAATTCGTCTATTAAAAATCTCAACAATTTTTTTTTGTTTTCGTAGGAACGTATTATCATGGAACATGAAACAGGTAGGTATGTGAGTAATGGATCTCAAAATGGCCGGCCACAGGATTCGAAACAACCACCTATAGAGATGTATCTGTTTGGAAAAACATCACAAGCATGCGAAACTGCATACACTAACTCATGAAATTTGGTATTTGGAGGTCATTTTCCCCTTTTGTTTAGCTTTTGTAGTGTTTGCTGAAGATTTTCTCATTTTTTTTTTAATATGTTGTAGACATCTTATTCTGTGTCGAAATATGGGAAGGTTGATTTTTTATTTTCTACCCATTTGAAGTAGAATCCATGTTTTTGTCTAATGTGGTACCCATTTTGATCATAGATAATGTATTCGAGTGGGTACAATATAGTCTCGTGGGTTAAGGCTCGTGTAGAGTTGTTGGGAGGGACTGGTCATCAATAGGGGTTAAACTCATGACATCTCAAATGTCACCTGCTAAGGAAATTTTGCTCTACACCTACTTACCAGGAAAATAAGAATGAGCATACTTATCCAATTGGTTTTATTTAGCCCCTACCTATTCCTAGCAAAAAATTGGAATCTAACTTTATGGATTTAATCGTAAGGATACCTAATTTATTGGGTAAATATTATGAATCTATGTGGTGGTTTATAGGTTGATTAAGTTTGCACACTTATTTTTCATTTCAATGACTTATACAACAATGCAGGTAGTTGATTTGTTTTTTAGAGAGATTTCCAGGTTGCATGGGATGCCCAAGAATATTGTTGGTGAACGAGACAAAAAGTTCCTGAGTATGTTATGGAAATAACTCTTTATATTGAGTGCGATTGAGCTCACTCCTAGCACTAGCTACCACCCATAGAAATATGGTGAAACAAAGATAGTGAACAAATGGGTGAAGGGTGTATCAAGAACTATGTTTTTGAACAAAATATAACTTGGATAAAATGGTTACACCTTGGTGAGTATTTCTATCACATTTCTATTAGGATGTCTTCATTCATGGATTTATATGGTTATTAGGATCCCAAATTCATGGATCTACATTTTGGGGATAGTAGAGTGCCTAAGGAAAATAAATTACTACAAGAGAGTCAGGACATCATGAAGTCACTAAAGGAAATTTTGCAACATGCACAAAATCAACATAGGTTGTATGTTGATCAAAATCAAATAAAAAATAATTTTTAGGTTGGGGACATGGTTTATTTGATATTGCATCCATATGGACAGTCCACTCTGAAGAAAATTAGGGCAAATAAAATCAAGCCCAGGTTTTATAGACTATTCAAAGTATCTCGAAGGGTGGGAGAGGTTGCATATGAACTTGAGCCAATGACTAAAAACAATATCCATAATGTATTTCAAGTGTCTAGGCTCAAGAAGGAACTTGGTCATAATGTGGTTCCCTCGTCTAAATTGCCAAATTGGATGAGGAGGGGACGTTGATATTGATTCTAGAGGCCATAAATGAAACTAGAGAGAAGGCTCTTCATAAGAGGGTCATCAAAGAGGTTCTGGTCAAATTGAAGAACTTGTTAGTAGAGGATGCCACATGGGAAAATGAATAGATATTTTAGCATCAAGTGTTAATATTTCTTCAAGAGAAGTAATTATGGGAATGACAGACTGCAATGTCCCCTTCCTAACCATTGGAATTGGTGGAATCTAGCCTATTAGTTAGTTCCTATAGGCTATTAGTTTAGGATTAAGGAGCCTTAGAGGAAATTAATCAAATAGTTTGGCAGCATTTGATGGTTAGTTGAGATCTCATCGAGATTATGAGCAATATGCCTTTTTCCTGAATGATTTTGGGATAGTATTCCAATAGTTACTATTTTAGTAAGTCGTTTTCAAGCTCTAACTGGGTTAGTTGGTAGGGTTACTATTTTTATTATTGTTGGTGGGTTCAATTTTAATTATTATCTTAACATTTTACATAGATCAATGTTTTTAAATAAAATAATGATAATTTATAAATTAATAAAGTTAAATCAAATAGTTAACTTTATCATTATTTTACTATTTTTAATGAATGAACTACAAGGGCCAATTATAAAGTAAAATATGTTTTATAATAATAATAATAATAATAATAATAGAAATAATAATAAAATAATGAGGGCTTTATTTAAGAGATAGAAAGTGATTTTATTTAGTCCCACGTGCTTGATGAAGAGGGTCAAACTTTTTAGGAGAGTTACAAAAGTAAATTTGTGGAGTTCATTTGATATATTGGTTTTGATATTTGGTATTGCCATTTTGTGGAGGAGATTATTTATTTTTGGTTACAATAGTAAAAATGGGGCCAAAATATGATGTTACTTCGTCGGTTATACGACTCAACTTCGTCTACTATCCGACGAACCTGAGACGTAGATATTGTCAGTGGGATTTCGTCAGATATTCGACAATCAGGAAATCGTTGGACCTGTACGTCGGATATCCATCATCCTTGATACCAAATAAACCCTCAGCTAACCAGCGTTTGTTCGACGAATAATCATCGAGGCGACATTCTAATTTGTAACTAAGGTCGAATACCTGACATCCATCTGTTGAATGTGTTTATCGAATATCCAACCATCATACGTCGGTTAGCTGACATTGTAACTTTTCATTCGATGACCAAACTATCGGTTCTATAGTTTGTGTATACATCGGATAACCAACGTTATCTCTGTTCCTTCGATGAAAATGCTATGGGTCTGACGATATTTTGCATCAGACGGAAGACGGATATCCGACACTGGGTAGTTGATGAGGGCTGACGAATATCCGACACTTGTTAAATGTACGTCAAATATCCGACGGGTTATTATTTAAAAATAATAGGAGAGGCTCCAAGGAATGGTCGTTAACTTTAACAAGGTATTTTCCTTTTGAAGTTCTGGAAAATTTGATTTCAAACTAACTCAGTCTAGACCTTTAATGTAGATGTAACCCAATTACTCAGATTATGGTCTATGCAACAAAAATTGGAGAATGTGTAATTGTCATGTGTTTAAATTCAAGACTTTGTTCAAATGAAATAATGTACATGGGATGCGAGCTTCAACAATGTTGTGCCAAAAGAGGATTGGCATGTAATCTACATAGAATTGCAGTACAATCCTCTTTTGTCACAACATTGCTGAACCTCGCATCCCATGTGCATTATTTCATCTGAGTGAATTCTTGAATTGAAACAAATGACAATTACACATTCTCTAATTTTTTCTTCCCGAACCATAATGTGAGTAATTGGGCTACATCTAAATTAAAGGTCTAGACTGAGTTAGTTTGAAATCAAATTTTCTAGAACTTCAAATGAAAAATACCTTGTTAAATTTAATGACATCCATTCCTTTGAGCCTCCTCCATTTTACCAAACTTCAGCTTGAAAACCAGGCAATAATGAATAGACAAAGAGGACAAGTTTCTCTAATTCTAAGAAATAGGATACACATGACAATCTATAAAAGAGCTAAAACATAGGTTTCTCAAATAATAAGAACCACCAAAAAAATTCCTAATAACAATAACGAAAAATTGAATGCTAAATGTAATGTTACCTTTTTGAGATATTTTCTTCCGATAGTTGTTCGTCTTCAACATCCAAATTGACAAAGATTTTCCTACACATATTCATGAGACCAATGAGGAAAAATTATATTAAATTGGACGAATTATTAAATTTAATTGCACCAATAAATAATAATTAAAAAAACTTGAGTGCATGAATACCTGAATTAGTTCCTCTTGGTTTTGAGAATAAATTATTGGTGTAGTTTAATCTTGGAGAAAACCTCCCTCCACTAGACAAAGCAGAAACAAAGTCAACATTGATCTTGTTGTTGCTCTGTTGGATCTCAGAGTTTTACTCCAAGATTTTCCAAATATTAATTCATTCTCTACTGAATAGGGTGAACCACGTGAAGGTGGAGGTTCTCATGGCCCCTCCCCCCCTCACATCACTCTCAATTCCCCAGTGCCCAATTTATCTAGTAGGAAATATTTGAAAGAAAGATATTAAGATACATCATAAATAAAGAAATATATAGTAAAAATTCATTCATTCATTCTGTTAGCGCTGGAATCAACACTTAGACTGCTTCAAGTGCTTGACCAGTCACATCCTAATCTCTAAAGAAATTTAATGATTTGGATTATATGATTGGTAGGTGGTTTAAGCTCTCAATCGCTGAAAAGGGATCTTAGTCAAATTCACTGTCACACTAATGAGGGTATTGAGTCCTGATATGGTAGAAAAAAGGTAAGTTTGTAGCCTAAGGGGAGAAGAAAGTGTGAAATAGTGGAAGGGACAGTGGGTATGCAAGGAAGAAATCCACTGATTTGATGAAAAACCACACAAGAAACAGTTTGATAATATCAACAAGAGAAAGCTATATCAAGACTTACAATAATCTTATTGGATATCATGAAAGGTCACTGTCATAGGGAATGCTCTTTAAACTGTCATTATATATATCTCATCAAGAAAGCTCTTGAGTAAGACTGATAAAAGTTGATAAGATACATAAACACATCAAGGGACTCATAAAAAAATACAACAACAACTGAAATTACAAATTGCAACTGAAGAGAATGAGATATGGAAACACATAGAAAGATTAACAATACACACATCAAGTAGGTAATAAGTCCTCAAAGGTCTTCTTCAATATCATTCACTGAAAAAGTACACTGGTCATATGAGCAAAAGATTCACAAACCATGAAACTTTTCTTCATGGTGTTTCATCATATATATACAAGAGGCATTATACTGACATGTCCACAAAAAGTGTGAATCTGTTCTAAAAAGTTATTACATTCTCATACAAAAGATGAGGCTTATCCTGAACTTTAATATGAAGTGGTGCAAAATAAGTGCAACATAATTAAAATAAACAAAATGATGGCTTGTAATTAGAAGTGTCTGGAATGATGTGGCAATCTGTTGGAAGACTGCTCCTTTTTCTGGTACAACCACTTCCACAAAATGTGCACACAACAACTGAAGATGACATGTGGCTGTTTCCCCCCAAAAAATGAAAAAACAGAATTTTGAAATTTGTCAAGGAACTTAATCAAATGACACCTGGAAACAACCTCTCCTATAGATAATGCATGCATGTAACTACTCCTCAGTAGCTCCCATCGATATTTTGAACAAAAACTGCCTCCACTTCCTTCATACAAAAACTGCCTCCACTTCCTTCATACAAAAACTCAGGAAACAATCATTTCCATTTTCAAAATTAGGTAGCTATAACCGGAAATTCTGCAAATAGATACGTTTTTTGATTAGGCCAAAAATGTGTGAGCCTCTCCTGAAAGGTTTAGATAAAATCAAGTATTGAAGCAAAGATCTTGAGAGACTTCGTCTTAGTGAGCCTTCTAGTTATTTTTCCTGTATGATTTTGTTTCTGAACTCTGACCTTCTTGGTTTCCTTATCTGGGAATTCATCAACATTGATAATTTCATCTCTCATTCTTGGGTTAGCAATCAATTCTCTATTCAGTCTAATTTTTCATTTAGGCCTAGTGTGAGGCCTCTTAAGATAAGGGTTGGGAATATAGGAAACCCTTCTTCTCTTCTGCACCATACTACGAGAATGACCCTCTTCATAATATGTCTCTGAAAAATCTTCATTAGTGCTATCTTCTTCAAAGGATGAATAAGAGTGGATGAAATTATTATCCTTTCTTCTTGTAGGTGTCTTGGGTGTATTATGTATCTTGAGGGAAGAAAATAATTGAGCTAGTGTTGGTTCCCTGTTTTCTTCTTGCCCTTCTACAACTGCTAGGATGGAGTGTTGAAATGGAATAGACACTTGAACTAGTACTTGAATTGGTATTTCAACTAGCACTTGGACTGGTATTTTAGGGCTGGCTTCCTTTGAAATTTTCTCTCCTATGATCAACCTTCTTATGCCTCTACACCTTGATGAAGAAGCTTTGTTTTCCTCAAATGCAGACTTACCAATTTTCCCTTGCTTGAATCTCATGGAACGTTATATGATGAATGCTGCTAAGGTCTGAGGTTCATTTGGATATTTCCTCTCATAAACTATCTCTGCAAGCTGCCCCATGGGTATGGGAGTGACAAAGTTAGTTCTAGCCCTCAATTTAGTTCTGGTTGATGGGATAGATTGAGTTGGCTGTGACCCGTTTGGAACAAGAGTTGTGCTAGTTTGTTCATGAGCATTTTTCTTCTTGGGCCTCCCTACCCTCCTACTAGAGTTGATACTACCATACCCCTCTGTCAAGAATTTATCCCAGGTAGTCGTTTTATTTTTAAGGTGGTAGAAAATAAAAATTTTGATTAAACTCCTATGATATAGGTTATGTAGGGAATAGATAGGGATTTTCTGCAACTTCAGGGACATTTTAAGCAAGGATCTGTGTAAGAAGTAGGGAAAATTCATAGGTTTGTCACTTGAAATATGGGAAAAAAATCTCATTTGGTAATGGTGGACAGAGGAGAATCTCCCTTCACAAGTAATGTAACATTGTACTATAGTTATTACATGTTTCCACTCTGCCCTAAAACAAGAAATATGCACAGTTGGGTTCCATTTTACATTCACATGTTCAGGTTTGACGAAGGGACTTACTTCTGTTGGCAGCACTTTATTCTTGAACCAACGTTCTCCAATGGTCGAGGTTTGAGTAGCTCAGGCTATGATGGCTTCAAATATTTTGAAAATCTTGTTGCCAAGCTTGAATTTCTCCCCATTAAAGCTCTCGGCAAAGGCCCGTGCTAAAGCTACATTTTCTCCAGAATATTTTTGCAAAAAATTATACCAGCCTGTTGTCTTAAATTGGCGCTTTTCTCTAGCATAAAAAAACCTGGTGTTTTCTGGCTCAGACTGGTTGAAATTCCCACCTTTTCCCATTCTTCTCAATAGCTAAGCTCCCTCTAAATTCAGATTTGTCCAACCTGGAGGTAAAACCCTACACACAACCCTGATTTCCTGCCTTGGAATTATAAACTGATTGCTGGAGGATGTGACTTCTGTTAGCTGTAAGTTCCATAGAGAACCTTGGTCTTGAGAACATTGAGCTTAACCCTCTGAAGCTACGCCTTTAGCTACGGTATGGTTTAATGGCATGATTTGAAATCATTCAAATACGAGCACCAAGTCATCCCATAACTCATAACACTCCCTTGCATCATTTAATAATTGGTACCTTGTACCTTAACTTTCGACCTTAACTTCAGCTTCAGTCTTAGTAGGGTAGCTATAGGTTAGCTGCATTAACAATATAACCATTCACCTATAATAATTATCCTTACTCAAAAATAATTAATCTTGTTAAAAATAATAATCATGTTATAACATAGGACATCTTCAATCAACTTCAAAGAGGAATGATCTTTTCCCTGAAAATATTCCTTGCAGTTTCTAATTCCTGAGAAATAGTTGCATTTATCTCTATATTGCAATATAACCAAACCTCAGAGAAATAGATGCTATTTTCACTGTGTAACCAATGAAAACATGTTCATGAAGAAATAGCTACTCTTTTCTCCATGTCAGTAATGTAACCTTCAATTTGGAGAAATAGCTGCCCTTTTTTATATTACTGTGTTACCAATGAAACTTAAACAGGGTAGCTATTATCCCAGAAAGAGAAACTATAATTTTATTACAAAAATGACCAATAACCTACGACACTAACCTAAGTTAAAAAAATTAAGTTAACTTCTTTTATGATCCTAAGACACAATACCATCTATAAAACTTAAAAATATTTTGGTTTTGAGACTCTTTTTGGCTTTTATTGAAAGTGACTCGAACTTTGACATAGGTTAGGGAACAAGAAAAATTTGAAAATAGTGATATAATGGCTATCAGACTATTAACATTTATAGTGCTAAAAATGGCTCCTATTGGGGATGAAATCCTCACTGTGAGGCTTCAAGGACTGTAGACTCAGTGCCTTAAAAATTTCAAGAATAAGAAGACTTCTGAAAATTATGACTAGGACTAACCTTTGATTGACTGGACTCAAGACTGACCATATTTACAGACACAAGTACTATTGGGCATGGAGTTTTGTTGACACATCACTCTGGATGTTTACAATGGAATGACTAACTAACTTCTGAAAAAAATAATTTTTAAGAAAATGACCATTAACTGGACCTCCAGGCAGCTGATCATCATCTATATGCTTGAGCAGAAATGTATTTTTTTTCCAAAAATTGAGCAATTCTAAATGGTCCAAACCATAAATTGTCAAAATTACCATGCTTTCCGTGGTATTCCCTCCTGACATCCCAGCGCAACACCAAATCATTCTCGCGAAATAATTGTTGATTTTCTCTTTTGAAAAAACATATTTGACTTTAGTCTGATATTTCTCTACTCTGTCCATCAATGATTCTCTGATTTGATGTGCTTCTATCAGCTGCAACATTCTCCTTTGAATTGGATTTTCATCATCAATTTCATTTTGCAGAAACCTCATAACAGGAAGAGCTAATTGCAAAGGCATCACAGCATTAGTACCATATACAAGTTGAAAAGGAACATTCCAATTGATCTTTTTCCACTTACCATGTCCACCCAAAGAGCATGAACTAGCTGAGTGTCCCAATTTCTCTTATTTTCAGGCAACATCTTCTTAATGATTCTCACCAAGATTTTATTTGATGACTCAACTTACCCATTACCTTAAGGGTAATAAGGTGTAGAATGAGTCAATTCAATACCATATTTTTGATAGAATCTATTCATCTTAGTAGACTTAAATTCCATTGCATCATCTGTTACTAATTTCCGAGGACATCCGAACCTAAACATAATGTTTTCCAAAAGAAATTTGATTATTACCGTCTCAGTGGCATTCCTATTTGGAATAACTTCGATCCACTTAGTAAAATAGTTTGTAGCTGTGAGAATCCATCTATGCTGTCTTGATGAAGGCAGATCAATTTCACTGATGAAGTCTAACCCCCACTGCTAGAAAGGAACATCTGCTAAAATAGGAATAAGAGGTAATGGAAGTAGCTTCTGTTTACCAGCAAAATTTTGACATTCAACAAAAGTCCTAACTTTGGAAAAAACATCAAAGAAAAGAGTTGGCCAATAATAACCAGCTCTTACGATATTGTTTATAGTGGCTTTCCAATACAAATGTCCGCCACACACCCTTGCATGTATCTCTGACATAATATTATGTGACTCAGCTTCATCTACACATCTTAATAATACTTCCACAGGGTCTTTCCAGTAAATATGGTCTTCCAAAATGAAATACTTAACAACTTTCAATTTAAAAGCTGTCCTTTTTGCCTTCTCCATTTAAGGGGGACAACTGAAATTTGATAAAAATTATACTATATCCTTATACCAATTTGAATGAAATATTTCAGGATAATTAGATATACCTTCTCCATATTTTTCTTCAGCTACCTCCATATTCAGATCTAAAGCCTTACAGTTAGATTCAACCATCAAGCGATCTAAGCCTTGTCCTTTTATCAATTTATTAGGTTTGATCTCAATATCAAATTATAGAATATTGGATAGCCATCTTCTCCTTCTACCATCTGTGTCTGGCTACAACAACACATCTTTGATAATGATATTTGGCACAAAAGCAACATTTTTTTAATGTAACACATAAACTCGAAAAGACTTTAAAGCCTTAACTAGTGCATATGCTTGTTTTTCAGTCAAGTTGTGCTTTAATTTAGCATCTCTTAAAGCACGACTGAAAAATGAAATAGGCTGTTCTAAAACTTCTTTATTCTTTTGTAACAAAACAAATTCAATTTTATCTTTTGAAGCATAAGAAAAAAGCATAAAATATTTTTCAAAATAAGGACTAATTAAAACTGGAGCTTCAGTCAAGGTAGAATTGATTGCTGAAAAAGGATTTTTTTGCTTCATCTCGCCACTTGAATTATGCATCTTTCTTCAGGAAGACATTTATGTGTTTGATCAGCTCTGCAAAATTTGGAACAAAGTGTCTCAAAAAATTAATTTTCCCCAAAAATGACTGCAATTATTTTTATTCCTTGGCAAGCCAATCTTCTGAATAACTTAAACTCTCCCTGGACCAATACAAATACCACTTTCTGTCACAATATGTCCCAATAATTTTCCTTCTTGAACAACAAAGGATGACTTCTTTGGGTTCAAGGACAAACCAAAATTTCTGCATTTGTCAAAAACTTGTTTCAAATGTTTCAAATGATCTTCATCAGATTTTGAATAGACTGTTATGTCATCCATTTCCCGTTGAAATGTTGCGCCTGCATTCATTAGATCAAATGGAATTTTGTTGTACATGAATGTCTCCCAGGGTGTAGTAAATTTTGTCTTTTCTCTGTTTTGTCTATCAACTGAAATCTGATTATATCCTGAAAAGCCATCTATCATTGACAATATTTTGGAGCCTACAACTTTCTGCAAAATATAATCCATTTTAGGTAATGGATAATTATCCTTCAATGAACACCGGTTCAAATTGCGAAAATCGACACAAATTCTTATTTCGCCATTGTTTTTTCAAACTGGGACTATATTAGCTACCCAATTAGAAAATATTAAAGGCAAAATTATTTTTTCTTCCCATAATTTTCTAATTTCTTTTTCAATGATAGGGAGCAACATGGGATTGATATGCCTTATCTTTGGTGCTACAGGATTTGCATCTACTTTTTGAGGAATTTTGTGCTCCATTATACCTCTATCATAGGTATTCAACTCACTGTAGGAACATGCAAAAATATCTGCATATTGTTTCAGCAATTTGATATATTTTGTTCTAGTTTCTAGAGAAAGAAATTTAGAAACTTTAACTAATTTAGGTTGATATTCTGTCCAGTCAATTGTACTCTCTCCATCAATTTTATTTCCAGGCTTTAAAAAGACATCATTATTGTCAAAAAATCTCTCTAAAGGAACTAAGCCTTTAGGAATATAGTTAGTTTTCAGATCAATAATTTCTTTCCCAGCCATAGTTTTCTTGAAAGACTTGCTATTTTGATTTTCAACAATGTCTTGTTCATCATCAATTTGAATGTCTGCAAACTCTTCAACGCACTCCAAAAATTTCTGAATTTCCTTGTCATCTTCAAATACTTTCCAGTATTTGATATTATTAAGAATTGAAGGTCTGTTTTTTATTTGAACATCATATGTTGCCTTGACATCAAGAGGAACTTTAAAATTACTAGCAGAAATAACTAGTTAATCAACCATTTTATTTTCCTCTCTAGTGACAAAATTTACATTAAATGATGAAAAATAATGCTCAATCAAGTCCCACACTTCATTTCTATAATTCTTCAATTTGGAAAATTTCACTTGATAGTTGTTTCTCACCTTCTTTATCACCAAAATCAACTATTTTCTCAGCTCCCAAATCTTTCGCTACCTTCATACCCAAAACAAGTGCCTCATATTCAACAGTGTTATTAGTGGTAAAAAATTGCAATTTATATGATATATTTACCCTTTGCTGAGTGGGATAAGTGAGAACTACACTAGCTCCCGATCCTTCTCTTGATGAGGCTCCATCAAAGTACAATTTCCAGATCTGTCCTCCCTCTAAATGCTTCTCATTTGTATCTTGGAAATGTTGTTTTTCACTGATTTCAGGCTGGAAATTGTTATCATCATCAACAAGGTGTAATATAGGTGACCCCAATTCCTTCTCCTCAGCATATATAGGATGATTTGAGGGATTATGCTGATCACTGATGATATAGTCCATTTGGGTTTCCCTATACAACCTCCTGAATTCTCCTCCAAACACTGGGATTGTGGCATATGCCATATCCATCTGAAGGGTGCCTCCCAATTTCTTAGACCAAGATCTGGAAAGAAACATCCCAAATATAGAAGGTATGTCTGCAAATACTATATCCATCACTAAGCTTTTCATAGGAAGCTGAGTAACAGAAATGACCAAGTCTTTAATCACTCCTAAAAAGTTGAATTTTTTGGAATCAAAGGTGTATAGGTCATGGTATTGCTTGGTTATTTCTAATTCTAATTGATCCATCACTTTATTTGGCATTATATTGTGAGAAGCCCCAGAATCTAATAAACAATTATGCAGTAATTTGTTATGTATATTGAGTGAAAGATAGAAATGTGGTGAATTATCATCATTTTGGTCTTGGAAATGGTAGCCTAAGTAAATAGTAGGATGTTCATCCTCAAGATTGACTGAATTAGGAGCGAGAGGTGGCTGTAACAAACTTTTAAAAGACCCTTTGTATGCTGTATTTTTCAATAGTTCCAGAAGTGGGACAAGAATCTTAATTTTATTCAGTTCTGATTTGAAACTGAAATAAAGAGGAGCTAATTCTTTATTTTTTGCAGAAATTTTGATGATTGGGGCAGAATTATGAGGCGGAGGGACCTCCCTGGCTTTAGCCTTTTGTTTAGCATCTTGTTTTCCAGAATATGATTTTTGTTGAGGTTTATAAACAAGACCTTTGGACCTCATAAAATAATTTATGTTTTGAGTTTCTTACTGTTTTTTATCATTTTGTGCATGAATTTGAGCATTCTCATCATCTGAAAATAAATATATCCTTGAATGGTCTTCATATTCTTGCAAAGTCAAAAAAGTTGACCGTGACGTTTCTCCTACAAGGTTTAGTTCTTCATTTTCTGCTCATGTTCTTGCTGCTCTTCTTCAGCAAAATTATTCAAAGGAGGCTGAACATTTTGATTGTCAACATTCCTCCTTGGGCGCTGTAAGATTTTTTGAGGCTGAAAAGGTATTTTGAAGGGAGCCTGATTTCTATTAGCTTGATTTTGATTGTCTCTAGCAGCTCGTTTGTTATCTAACTCGAATTTTGTCAACTTAGAGGCAAGTTCTTTGATCAAATTGGATATTTGGTCAATCTTTTCCTCTGTTGTAAAAGTTTTGGAGGAAAAAGGTTTTTCTTCTTTCATTTTCTTTTTGTCTTTTGCTGCTTTCTCCTCTTCCATTTTCAATTTATTTGAAGCCATAAGATTAGACTGCACTCCAATTGCAGCCTCTTGCATATCCATCAATGTTTGTGCTTTCTCAGCCCTTAACCATAAAGCAAACTCAGAATCTAAAGCATTGGCAAAAGTTATCATAGATGTGGTTTCAAGAGGCTTAATTTATTTAGGAATTTTTTGATAAATTTTATTAAACCTCTTTGTAAAATCAACCAATGACTCATCTGTCTTTTTTTTTAGAGTTCCAAACTCTGTAAGGTAGTACACATAGTCTTTCCTATCACCCCATTGTTTCACAAATACTTCCTCTAATTCATCTATCCTGTTATTGATTTTGGTGGTAGACTTCTAAACCATTTAAGTCTTGACCAGACATCTTCATGTTCAATGTTCTGGTTACCAGCATAACTATAGAAAGAAACTGAATGTTCCTAAAAAAAAACTCCTTCTCCCTCCCCTATGTATTTTGGAAGATATTTCAGATAATATCCTTGAGGAAGAGGATGCAAAGGTTGAGGAAGAGAAAGTGGTGCATATCTTGTAGCCACTATCTGCTACATCCTTATAAGGGAAGGCTGAGCCATGGTTTACTGATGTACAATTGATGAATGACTGGTTGATATAGCTGTTTGGGAATTAGGAATTACAATTTGTGGAATTTGAATTTGATTTGGGACAACATAAAATTGGAATTCTTGGGCTGATTCTTAAAGTTTTGGGACTGAAAAGAGTGTATTTTCAAAGAGATGAACAACGGGGGTCTTGGTTTCACCTTCTACATAAGAATCAGATTCAAATGTTGTCTCTTAAGGGGATGCAGTAACTTAAACATTATTTTTCTGAGCTAAAAAGTCAGATAAGTTAAGAGTCAGACCTTTAGGAACATTCCCTTCTAGTGGATGGGAAGAGGATGACCCAACAACTGGATTTTGAGACAAAGGAAAATACTCTTGTTGAGGGGTAATAAAAGACCGGTATTCAGGCTGGGTTTGAAGGAAATTTAGAATGATTTTAAAATCTTCTTCAATCAAAACATCCCTATCAAGAAAAGGAGCAATTGCCAATACTTGTTCTAACTCCCTTTATGTTAGCACAAATTCTTATGATTCCTTATTGACACTTAAAAAATCTATACTTTATTTTTTGAATGGAATAGTACTTATCTCAGATTTACAAAATGATGAGCGAGAAAAACTTTCAGCTGAGTCTAGGTTAACATTATCTACTTTATTTTCTAGGGAAGCAATTTCAACTTGATATTTTCAGCTTTTGAAACTAAAGCTTATTTTGATTCTAAAGTAGATGATGGTACCTTTTGCTTTTGAATTTAATTTTTATGTACCTTCTTTACTGACTGAGATGTAGCTTCAACTGATCTATGTTTTCCTTTTGAATCTTTAATGATATTCTCTGGGTCAACAACTGAAGTCACATTAGGTGATCTCTGATTTCTCCTTGTAGTAGGAGGTCTTGAAATACCTCTTCCTCTTTGCGGAGTCACCAGGTGAACCAATTTGCAGTCTTCTTCAAGTTACCAATTATTGTTCACCATCAAGAATTTATTTTCAACAATTCAAAACAAGAGACCGAGGATAATAATTCATTTCAAGGCCTTCGTCTCCTAGCAAATGCACCAAAAGATGTTAGCATTGGAATCAACACTTGGACTGCTTCAAGTGCTTGACTAGTCACATCCTAAGCTCTAAGGCAATTTGTTGATTTGGATTATATGACTGTTAGGTGGTTTAAGCTCTCAGTCACTGAAAAGGGATTTCAGTAAAATTCACTGTCACACTAATGAGGGTATTGAGTCCTATATGGTAGAAAAAAGGTAAGTTTGTAGCCTATGGGGAGAATAAAATGTGAATAGTAGAGAGGAAAATGGGTCTGCAAGGCAGAAATCCATTGATTTGATGAAAAACCACACAAGAAACATTTTGATAATATCAACATGAAAAATCTATATCAAGACTTACAATAATCTCATTGAATATCATGAAAGGTCATTGTCATAGGGAACACTCTTTAAACTGTCATTATATATATATCATCAAGAAAGCTCATTGAGTAAGGTTGACAAAATTTTATTAGATACATAAACACATCAAGGGACTCATAAAAACATACAACAAAATATGAAATTACAAACTACAACTGAAGAGAATGAGATATGGAAACACATAAAAATATTAACAATACACATATCAAGCAGGTAATAAGTCCTCAAAAGTATCCTTCAATATCATTCACTAGAAAAGTAACAATGATCATATGAGAAAAAGATTCACAAACCATGAACCTTTTCTTCATGGAGTTTCATCATATATATACAAGAGACATTATAATGAAATCTCCACAAAAAGTGTGAATCTGTTCTAAAAAGTTATTACATTCTCACACAGAAGATTAGGCTTATCCTAAACTTTAATACAAAGTGGTGCAACATACGTGCAACATAATTAAAATAAACAACATGATGGATTGTAATTCAAAGTAGCTGGAATGATGTGGCAATCTACTGGAAGACTACTTCTTTTTTTGGTACAACCACTTCCACAAAAAGTGCACTAAGCAATTGAAGATGACATGTGGTTGTTTCCCCCCCAAAAAAAATGCAAAAATAGAATTATGAAATTTGGCAAGGAACTTAATCAAAGGACACTTGGCAGCAATCTCTCCTATTGATAATGCATGCATGTAACTACTCCTTAGTAGCTCCCCTCGAGACTTTGAATAATAACTGCCTCCACTTCCTTCATACTAAAACTCAGGAAATAATTTCTCCTCTTTTTAAAATTAAGTAGCTATACCTGGAAATTCTGCAAATAGCTGCATTTTTTTATTAGGCCAAAAATGTGTGAGCCTCTCTTGAAAGGTTTAGATAAAATCAAGTATTGAAGCAAAGATCTTGAGAGAATCTGCCTTAGTGAGCCTTCTAGTTATTTTTCATGTATATTTTTGTTTCTAAACTCTAGCCTTCTTGGTTTCCTTATCTGCGCTTTCATCAAAATTGATGGTTTCATCGCTCAGTCTTGGGTTAGCAATCAATTTGATATTTAGTCTAAGTTTGTTTTTTGTCTTAGTGTGAGGCTTCTTAAGATAAGGTTTAGGAATATATGAAACCATTCTTCTCTTCTGCACCATACTACTAGACTGACCTTCTTCATACTCTGTCTCTGAAAAATATTCATTAGTGCTATCTTCTTCAAAGGATGAATAAGAGTGGATGGCATTCTTATCCTTTCTTTTCGTAGTGTCTTTGGTGTCTTGGGTGTCTTGAGGGAAGAAAACAACTGAGCTAGTGTTGGTTCCCTGTTTTCTTCTTGCCCTTTTGCAACTGCTGGGATGGAGTGTTGAATTGGAATAGACACTTGAACTGGTATTTCAACTGGCACTTGGACTGGTATTTTAGGTTTGGCTTCCACTAAATTTTTCTCTCCTAGGATCAACCTTCTTATGCCTCTACATCTTGAGGAAGAAGCTCCGTTTTCCTCAAATGTAGACTTAACGGTTTTCCCTTGCTTGAATCTCATGGAACGTTCTTTGATGAGTGCTACTAAGGTCTGAGGTTCCTTTGGAGATTTCCTCTCATAAAATTTCTCTGCAGGATGCACCATGGGTATGGGAGTGACAGGTTCAGTTCTAGACCTCCTAGCTGAACTTCTAGTTTACCTACTGGTCGATGGGATAGATCGTGTTGGCTGTGACCTGTTTGGCACAAGAGTTGCTCTAGTTTGTTCATGAGAATTTTGCTTCTTGGGCCTCCCTACCCTCCTTCTAGAGCTGATTCTACCAAACCCCTCCTCTGTCAGGAATTTATCCCAGGTAGCCTTTTTCTTTTCAAGGTGGTAGACGATCAACATTTTGATTAAAAACCTATGATATAGGTTATGCAGGTAATAGATATGGATTTTCTGCAACTTCAGGGACATTTTAAGCAAGAATCTGTATAAGGTGTAGGGACAATTCATAGATTTTCACCTGAAATATGGGAAAGAAATCTCATTTGGTAATGGTGGACTGAGGAGAATCTCCCTTCACAAGTAATGTAGCATTGTACTGTGGTTATTACATATTGCCACTTTGCCCTAAAATAAGAAATATACACAGTTGGATTCCATTTGAAATTCACATGTTCAGGTTTGAGGAAGGGACTTACTTCTGTTGGCAACACCTTATTCTTGAACCAACGTTCTCCAGTGGCTAAGGTTTAAGTATCTCGAGCTATCATGGCTTCAGATATTTTGAAAGTCTTGCTGCCAAGCTTGACTTTCTCCCCATCAAAGCTCTCGACAAAGGCCTGTGCTAAAGCTACATTTTCTCCGAAATGTTTTTGCAAAAACGTATACCAGGCTTCTGTCTTAAATTGGGGATTTTCTCTAGCATCAACAAACCTGGTGTTTGCTGGCTCAGACCGGTTGACATTCCCACCTTTTCCAATTCTTCTCAACAATTAAACTCCTTCTAAACGAACAGTTGTTCAACCTAGAGGTAAAACCATACATGCAACCCTCATTTCCTGCCTTGGAATGATAAACTGATTACTAGAGGATGTGACTTCTGTTAGCTGTAACTTCCACAGAGAACCTCGGTCTTGAGAATATTGAGCTTAACCCTTTGAAGCTACACCTTTAGCTACGGTATGGTTTTATGACACGATTTGAAATCATTCAAATACGAGCGCTAAGTCATCCCATAACTCATAACACTCCCCTGCATCATTTAATAATTGATACCTTGTACCTTAACTTCCAACCTTAAATTCAGCTTCAGTCTTAGTAGGGTATCTATAGGTTAGCTTCATTAATAATGTAACCATTCACCTATCATAATTCTCCTAAGTCAAAAATAATTAATCTTGTTAAAAATAATAATCATGTTATAACATAGGAGATCTTCAATCAACTTCAAAGAGGAATGATCGTTTCCCTGAAAATATTCCTTGCAGCTCCTTATGCCTGAGAAATAACTGCCTTTATCTCTATATTGAAATATAACCAAACCTTAGAGAAATAACTACTCTTTTCACTGTGTTACCAATGAAAACGGGTTCTTGAAGAAATAGCTACTCTTTTCTTTGTGTCATTAATGTAACCTTCAATTTTGAGAAATAGTTGCCCTTTTTTATATCACTGTGTTACCAATGAAACTTAAACAGGGGTAGCAATTATCCTGGAAAGAGCATCTATAATTTTATTACAAAAATGACCAACAACCTAAGTTAAAACAGTGAAGTTAACTTCTTTTATGAGCCTGAGACACAATACCATCTAAACTTAAAAATATTTTGGTTTTGAGACTCTTTTTGGATTTTATTAAAAATGACTCGAACTTTGACATAGGTTGTGGAATAAGAAAAATTTGAAAACAACGATACAATGGTGGTCAGACTATTAACATTTATAGTGCTAACACATTCATTCATTCATTCATTCGTAGAGTTTAAAAAATATTTGATCTCAGTATGATTTATAATAAACTGTATGCTATACATAATATAAAACAAGGTCATTCTAATTAGATTACAAGTACAATCAATTATTCTTCGGTTTCTTACAATTTTTCATATATGAAGCAAGGATGTCATCCCCTTCAACTGTAAGATGTCTTGCTCCCAACCTGGTGAAACATCTATGCTGATGTAAGGGCGGCAAAGCATCAATTGTAATAAGAATAAAATGTTAAATTCTTTTTTATAGTAATTATTAATACAAGTGTTTTATTAATAAAAAGGTGGTAGAGTTTTTGTTACCTGATTCGGTATTAGAGGGAAGCGAGATACTTTCGAATGTGGCCATAGATTCCTCATATTGTCTAGCCTCATCTCTTACATGCTCTAGAGTGGAACCAAGAAGATTTATAATTAATACACTATTTGCATTTAAATATTTCTAATTCTAATCCAATGTAAAAATATTTATAATTCACATTAAATACCTCCAGAATCAAGCTGAACATCAGTTTTAATTTTCACTCCACTTCCATTAGGCTCATGTCTTCCATCATTTCTTGGGACATCTATATTTACACTATCTTCCTACTTTTTACTATTAAGCACATTACTTTATGCAAAAAATAAAAATAAATAGATTGTATACAAGTATTAATTTATAAATTGCCTTTGTTGCTTTTATTTACCTCAGTCTGAGGTGGGGGATAAAAAATAGTACGTGAAGACCCTGTGTTTGTCCTATGTTCAACAACAACTTGATATCCGTGCTTGTAAGGAAGCTTTAGGTCTTCCTCCGTGGGAGTTTCATTGAATTGTCCACCCTTAAATTTTGCATGAAAACATTAATTTTTTTTCTTCTACAATATTAAATTAAAATTATTAAGAATCTAAAATTTGGATGCAATTTTTTTATTATTATATATAATTACAATTTTTGTGCCCAGTTTTGAGTAACCCCCAAGGCCAAGATGATGTTGGCCATGTTTTTGTATTCTTTCCTTCATGACTTTAGATGTCTCTGGGAGCCTATATTTACAGTATTAATAAGCTTAATTACATGTCGCAATATTGATGAGAAAGCATCATAATTACATTAATAAAAGTGCCTCATACCTTCCTGGTCTGATTGGTGTCTTCCCATATTTTCAAAGTTTTTTCTCCTTTGCATCTTCTAGGAGGGCTTTCCACTCACTATCTGAAATCACTGGAGGGCGCTCATACTTAGGGTTCTTTTGAAAATGAACCCTATATTGGTATCACATATATTTTAAATATAGGGTTGCCTTCATGGTAACTCCACTTTTGTTGAAGGTACCATCTTCAAACATGCCAACCAACCTATTGATAAGTTCTTCCTTCAACTTTGAATTTTGTGAATTCCACCTTGTGCGAATGGTGGGCCCAAAGAGTTGCAAGGTTGCCTCATTCAAGTGAAAATAGAAGGTATTGTTTCCTGCAAAATGATATTATATTTACTTGAAAATAATGACACTCTATACGTAAATTTCAATTAGATCATACTTAATATGTAAAACACTTCTTAAATACTTGGAAGCTTTTATAATTTCATGGGAACATGGTCATCATCTACCAAGAATGTAACGGGTAGTGTTCCCGTGCTAGTAACACAAGTAGACCTAGGAAATCTTGCTTGAATAGATGATATGGAATCATGGTCTACATCATGTGCACATCCTTTTGTGCGTTGTTCAGTGGGTGCTGAGAAAGGCGTGTCATCCTGTTCAGGAGTTTCATTAACGATCAGTGTGTTCGGTGCGTCACTCACAAGCGGAGCAATGATGATGCTACCAACATTGACCCCCATAGTCTCACCATGAGGATCAAAATCCCTCAAAAAACCTTGTAAAATAAAGAGTTATTTTATGAAGGATGAGAAAATTAAAATAATAAATAAAGAAATGGGATAATTATATGAGTTTCTTACCCCATGTTGACGGATTTGGGTCATCACGGTTCTGATTTGGTCTCTTATATATTTTGTTCGTGGCTCAATTGTAATTAAAAAAATGAGTCTCTTGTTTAATTTTACGAGAAGCCTCTTGACTGCTTGGATCTGATTGATCGACATATAAATTTGTTCTTCAGTAAGCACGTCCTCAGGAGCATCTGTGTATTGGTTTGAGGCTTGTCACCTTGTTGATCAAATACGTGGTAGTAGGTTAGAGATTATTTAGGGATAGAAATTCTAAATTTCAATATTTTTTTTTCCTCATTCGAAGAGGAAGAGCAGTTAGTTCTATTTTGTATATATGTGATGGAATTTTGTTGTGTAGAGGGATATTCAACAAGTTTGAAAGAAATAGAAAATTTCTTGTTGTGGTAACTCGCTATGTCTCGAAGAGAATAAATGTGAGTGCTCTGCGATTGTTGGACATTGGGTTGTGAGTGAAATCTCTTTGAATATGCATATCATTCTATGGGACGCAAGCCTAAAATAAAATCTTGATGCTTCTTGGACTCATACTCTAATTAGGTATATGATGGAATTCTAAAAATAAATTTACAGCCAACGCTTCCCCATGTTGAATATCAAGCATATCGACATTAACATTAGGGAGGAACAAAGGTAGATCATGAAATTCAAAATGAACCTGATATGTTTTAATAATATTTGATAATCCTTGGCCAAATTCTTTGGGACAACAAAAAAGTTCTTTGATACAGGTAAAACTAAGCTTATGACGACTGTAGGTGAGAACCTATACCTCTAGACTTATGTCAAAACATTTGAAACAACTTACAAGTATGAGGGTGAAGTGTTTAAATTGAAAATTGGAATTGAATGAACAGGTGGGATGAACGGGTGGAAAAAGACATGACCAAGTGTGCATGCATATGAAAAAGGGATGGTGGGAGATGAATCAAATAGTCAAAGGGCAGTTTTGAAGCCTACCCAGAGGGGGGGTGGGGGATGGGGGGTGGATGGTAAGTGGGATTAAAGGGGGGTGGGGGGTGTGGCCTCGATGAGGGGATGACACGTATGGCGAGGTGGTTTTTAGAAAATGGCTTTACTTGGACCCGCCGCGTGGATATTGTTCGGAAACACTGGGGGATACGGGTTTATATGTGGATCATTGATATGAATGTTCCCAATCTCGACCCTTAAAATATGAAATGTTTTTATCTCACGTGCCAATATCATGTCACTTTATGAGTGATTAGATAATTAACCATAAAACCTATGATTAATAATCGTAAACATAATTTATTCTAAATTTTTCTTTTTTAATTTTCCTTTGACATGACCCCTATTCACACGAAAGATGACTTTCGAGACCCATCTCATATGCATTTTTTTAAAATTTGAATTCCTAAGACCTTATTCAAACCTAATTGACTCAAACTAATTAAATTAAGACCAACCTAGACTAACCTAATTGTTATCATGGATAACGGAGTCATTAGTACGTGGTGGATTCCATGAGAAATTTGAAAATCAATTATGTGCATTGTATCCTCGTCATTAAATGATTTTGTAATGGAAAAATTTGCAGCTATATACCTAGATTTAATATAGGGGAAAAATTCATATATATTTTCATGTTAGAGAGGATCTCAACACTGGTAGGCTCCTCGCTTTTTAAGATTTTGTAAATACGTCCTTCAGAAAAATTGTGACCATGCTAAAAAATAATATGCTACCGTATATCCATCTAACTTGATCACATTTGAAACGACAAGAAAAAAGGACATTGGTGAGGGGCGAAAAATGTCACCATAAGCTCATTGGTGAGGGTCAAAAGAGCCTTCGTCACCAAAAACTGAACGTCACCTAAGGTGGTGTCGCCGAAAGTATAGGTGTAGTGACATTCAGGGTCCGTCACCAATAATGATTTATAATGAAGGATAATGACCGTAACCATTTCATATGAGCAATGATGACAGACAATAGCCTCCGTCACCAAAAAACTGAATGTCACCAAAGGTGGCGTCGCCGAAAGTATGTGTTGTGGTGACAGTCAAGGTACGTCATGAATATTGATTACAATGAGGGATAGTGTCTGTCACCATTTCATGTGAACAACACTGATTTTTTGTGATGGACCTTTCATGGCCATCACTATTGGTGCATATATATGGCGAAGTTCATTTACCGTCACCATTTCATATTTGGTGAGGGTCAAAAAATGTCATGATAAGCTCATTGGTGACATCAAGGCCTGTCACGAATAATGACTATAATGAAAAACAATGACCCTCACTATTTCATATCAACAACACTGACTTATGATGATAGACATTTCATGGTCTTCACTATTGATGCGTATATATGGTGGCGTTCGTTGATCGTCACCATTTCATATTTTGTTGAGGGTAAAAAAATGCCACCATAAGCTCATTGGTGATGGTCAAAAGAGCATCCATCACCAAAAAATGATCATTGTCATTCCCTATGAATATCAAGGCACGATGGAATCGAACCACCAACCTCCTGCTTGTAAAGCAGGTGCTCTTCCATTGAGCTAGTACCCTTTAAAGAATTAGAATTTTAAAAATTATATCTTGAAACCTTTATAGATTGTAAATTCTACAACTTTCAATAAATTAAAGTCTCGACAATATTTTACTAAACACGAAAAACATCTGCGTTTCCATTGCCATGCCTGAAAACCATGGATATCCCTGTTGATAGTAGAATAACATATATGCCTACTTCTCAAGAACACATTCCTTATTAACCATTCTTACCTGACAAAAACCAAAGAGAAAACACAACATCAGCATACACAAAATTCCCTACCAATATATAATCATAACTTAGCTAAGAAGTCTAAAAGATGTTCTTAATTAATAAAATTTGTATTTGGAAATCATGTTTCTTCACATTTAAAAAATACTATGTTGTATAACACTTCTTTATATTTATCCAGGCAATTATATCAGAGCATATGTCACATAGTAGAAATTGTGGTACATAAAGTAAAAAGACAAATTTTCTCAAGAAAATAGATTTAGAAAAGAGCTTTGAAAACTATATGTTTGTCATCAAATATTTAATTAGTTCAAAAACAAACTAGTTGGTGTTTGAAAATTAATATCATTCACAGGAAAAGAATAAGACAATGGCCAAACTCACTATTCATAAAAATATTAAAGCTAGTCACTATTTCCATTGCTGATAACTGAAATTTGGGCATTGGTCTAACATTTAGAGCTGATTAGCGGGGAAGATTCATCAATAGAATCATTTTTTTTCCACTATTTGTCATTGCTCAGGATCTAGATCAGATTTCTGGCTCACCCTTTAAAACATAATTCTACCACTCCATTTGATTTTGTTTTTTCAAGAGAATTGACAAGACCTTCCCATCCTCTGTTTTAAATCAATCAAGAACCATCCATCAATGATATAAATAATAACAAATACAAAACAAAGGCCAAAGATGTGCTTGATGTATACCTATGTTCTAGGACTCATTTGACCAAATTGGTGCAAAGAGCTCACCCTGAAAAAATAACATTGATGTGGGGTTTACAAAACTTTTTAAAATCAAGCTCTCAGTAAACCAATCGAAATATTAACATCCTTATAATCAATATAATATCTAACTTAAAATAAAAGTGGCCTAGAATTGAATTTTATATCAAGCATGTCAAGTAACTTACATCAGGTGAGAAATAATGGCCATTCATATTGGATTAGTGAAATAATTGATCTAATAAAGCTTAAAATCAAATAGATCACTTATAGCTAAGAAACACAAATAAATGACTTACGACTAAGACATGAGGTTTACCTTTCAACCCCGTCGTTCGATAACTCTTATTTATGCACATACCATTAAATTTTTCCTGGTACCAGGTGGAAGTGATATTGTAACATTAACCTCTTATAGAGTCTGTGTCCACGACTACTTCTCAAGATATGCTCCATTAGCAGCATTTGGGGCTCGATAAGATACATGCAAAAACCATCAACATGAAAATGAAATCTACATCCTTGCAAAAAAATGGGAGGAAAATAAAATCCACAAATTGAAATAGACTGCAGGATAACTCATTACTGCAACATGATTATCTTTTCATGAACAATAAAAAAAGAAATAAGGAGAAACATATTTTTTTTCCACATTTTGACAATCATTTCCTTTTGCATGTTCTATGAGAAATTGATGAAAAAATTTACCTAAATAATGTCAACATCAGGATTGTAGTAAAACATAAAGGAACAACTCCCACACAAATTATATAATACTAAACATAAGGATAGATTCTATACATATAGGTATTTATTTAGGACATTGTATTTTGTGACAATCTGGAAGTTTAACATTATAGATAGCATGAAATTGTTGTTGATAAGGGAGAAAAATCAGGAGATCAACACAGTCCAATGAAGAAACATCAGAGACCATTGTGTCATATAATGGACCATTGAAAAAGTTCACAACACAATGTTGCGAGACTATAAGGTGAGGGCCCTCTTTTTTCACCCATCCCAATTGATAGGGGGATGGGTGAGGGGTCATGGGTAGGTTGAGGAACTGCACCAAGTCCTTGGTGATATTTGAAATAAAACAATTTATGGTACCACTGCCTTACCACTATATGTCAAGTATTTATGAAGTCCATTCAAGAATTTCTTCAAAGTTCAAAGTTCAAACAATTATATAACCTAAAGATGTAGCCTAAACAAGATCAGCTTTGAAAAGTAGATAACCCAAGGATGTAGAGTATATATATCACATTTATATATCCTAATTTCCAGACATTAAAATGACACTTTTTAACATACTATTGTGAATTCAACCCAAAATGCTAGAAGAAAAATATTGATGGTTATTTTGCTGATATATAGGTTTTATACATGCATTTATTTAAACAGTTATCTTGCAATCTCCAACATGTTTAAGGATGCACACAACATGTTGCATCTTTAGTGCTGGTTTGTGAAAAATGTCATAACAATACTTCTAGCTATAGAAAAAACATTTTTAGCTTGCCTATGTTGTATGATACAAACATTTGTCCTTCAAACATAGTTATGAGATATAGAACCACTTTCACCCTTAAGAAAAGATGTGGCTTTAAATTAATGGTGAACAAATATGCTCTTAGTATGATATTGGATTCTCAGACTATTGCCACGTTTAAGGGTGCCAGAGACTTTAGATTTTAACTATGATATGGTGCACAATAGGCTTCGGGACAACATATTCTTTAGGAATTTCATGTTGGGAAACCTCCAAATCTGTGCCCAGGAAAAATCAAGTTAAATGGAAACATTTTTGTACAATGGTTTTGATTCATATGGATTCACATTAATATATATGTTTTTTTCTAAATTTGAATCATTTATGTATTTTTGGACAACCAGGTTTTTGATCCGGTTTTTATCTAGCTTTGATTCAATTCACATTTTTTAGCTTAACCATTTGATGACTACTCCAGTTCATGTAATTAAATAGAGCATAAAAGATAAACTGGTATTTGTGTGTTCATGAGAGTGTTGCATGCATAAGTAAGATGAGAGTTACAAAAATCTTCAGCTATGCCAAATTGGAAAATTGGAGTGTCTTAGATGTAAGAAAATGTGTAACAAAATATCCTAAATTTAGAAATAAGAATATTGCGATGTGTGATTGGGGAAAAAATTCAATTCTATCATGGATAAATACAAATCCAAGTTTAGTGAAATATCACAAAGAAATGTGGCAAAAAAATTAGTATGTATGTCATATTGTTTCTCCTCTTCTTCATGTGGAAGGCATGATAATTTTATAAAAATAATGAAAATCTAAACTAGGGACATGTTGGAACCCAACAATTCTCCTTGTATGTATATAGTAAGAGGGTAATCACAGTCCATGAGATAGTAATTATGTCCATGTGAAATCATGATAGTGCTTGGAATGATAAGTAAGCCATTAATAGTGACTCATGATAGTTGTAAATGGTCATAAAGATATAAATAGAAACATATTGGCATTTCCATGCAATTGAACCATATTTATAGTTCCTCTTATCATTATGGATTCATCCAAATGCAATAAATTAAGAAATTGGTTACACTTAAGAGTCATACTTATGTTGATCATAGCAAAGGGTGGACCATTGAAAATCTGGATTATTGTCTCTCTTTTGAATACCAGTGTATCATATTTGGAGGGTCAACTAATTTGTAATCAATTAATTGTTCTAGTCTTTCTTAACCCAAAAATTAGTCGAAACCCTTGCCAGCATAATCCAGGATCTAACTACTTCAAGCATAAATGGAACTTAAGAGAGATACATCATACTTGATACCACTCTTACTAGGCTTTGGTTCAACTCGAAGTGGAAGAGGTATTGGAGAAGAAGAAACATCCAAGCTTGCTGCTATGTTGAAACAAAGTCAAGAATCTACAACTCAAACTAATCATAAATAAAGATTTAGGTAGGTAATACAATGCCAGGAAACTATCGAGGAAGCCATATTAATTTGTATAATGAATTTTGATAAAGAAAATGATTTTCTCAAAATATAATATACTATAAAATTCATGTTTTTCACCAAAAAAAGAAAATTAAAAAACAAAGGATATCATAAAGGCTGCAAACACACATTTCTCTGTCCTCTAGAGAATTCATTCAACATCTTCCTCGAATTCCATTTGTTCTTTAAGATAAAGTAGATCATTAGTGTCTAAAGCTGCATTTTCCTCAACAAATGATGTCTTTGTCAAGCAATCTCAAATATCCACAATTAAATTCATAAAGATACTTTGGAATCTCATTGTTCTTATTACTCAAACAAATGCATCCATAGAAGGATGTAATGAAGTTTTTTAACAATCATTATTTGTTGCTAATTGAGAAAGTTTGAGTCCAAGAAAGAGATAAATCATAAAAAATCCTTAGTGATTGAGTATGATTATACACATTTTTCTTGGTCTATCTCAGGCACTTGAGGATAAATTAACATCCTCTCCAACCAAGTTCAATTATCGCTTGTGATGTGATTTCTCTTCATGAGACAATTTATGATCGGTACAAAAAATGTATATATTCTTGGAATATGATCTAACTATGAATATGGAAATGTTCAACTATCTTATTGAGGACATTGTATTTATCAAAATCTGGAAGTCAAATCTTTGAAATAACACAATTTATGGGAGTGACAAGGTGTGTAAGGAAGTGGTAAGCTCGAAGTCAAATATGAAATAACACAATTCCAAAATAAATTAGGGTTTACAGTGGCTCCACCAAAGATACTCTGACATGGAGGTTTTTCTAATGGTTATTTTAGATTGTTGGAGTATCTTTGGTGGAGCTAGGGTTTCTCTTGGTTTCCCCTATCTAGGGTTTTCGAAAGCATGGAGAATTATATGATAGGTTGTGATTGTTGTCATGGGTTTCAATTCTTATTTATATATATGAAGTTTTCGTGTGAATGCTCCAAGAAATCCAAGCACCTTAAGACAAAAACACATAAAGTACAAAGAAGATTGAATGAGAGAGAGAAAGAGAGAGTAGCATTGCTCTTACATCGCTAACCCAAGTATGAAAAGGAATATGCACAAGTGCATGATCGACTATAATAACAACTCACTCCTTCCACTATTTATATGAGAGGTAAAGGGGCTTACAATAACAAGTGGAACTAGTCCACTACAAGCAAACTTGAAAGACACAAGTAGGTCCAACCACGTGAAGCACTCTACTCTATGTGACATGTGTCAGCATCAAAGGTGACAGTGATTAACAAGAAATCCCTCCATGGCATGAACACTACTCCCAAAGTCCAACAATCCTCCAAAGGTCCTAAGCTCCAATGCATCTCCTAGGTCATGTGTCTCCTTAAGGACAATGCATATCCAAGGTAATGTGTCACCTTAAGGACTCCCACAACTACATATCTACTCAATTAACCCAAGAGTTCACATGTCAAGGAATTTTGTGTGCTCATGTTGATTTTGGGAGGTTTTTGTCATGGTGAAATACAAAAAAATACTCCAAGTACACAAACTCCTTTCATGCATCAACAACATGAAGGCACCAAGCTCCATACTTATCCAACACTTTGAGGAAGAATGTCTTTCAAACATCCAAACAAGGTCTAGTCGCAAACAGTAAACCACCTCCAATGTCCAAGTCCATCATGGAAGAGCATGGGCCAACCATACACTATCCACCCCACATCTCATGAAGCACCCACAAGGCCCAAACATGGTGTAAATATTTTCAAAGTAACTCGAAAAGCTAAAAATTATGTCCCTCTCATCATAAAATCCTTTGTGACTCCATGCATATTCAGTTACAACTTTCAATCATAAGTGTCACTAATCAAAGTTTGCAACTCCTATTTTCTAGAAAATGTGGGAAGACTAACTATAAAATTACCGTTAGACATGTAGAGGTTTTTTATGAAGGCAGTATGACATATACTATTTGGGGCAAAGGCGGTGTTCTGGTGGATTTGATGCACGGGTGTACAAAATCGCATCAGTTTAAGGGGTGTGGTCTACCCCTTTAAACTATTGGTAACTATTGGTGGAGTTCAAAAGCATACGATCTAGAGGAAAAATCATGCAAATGTATACTCAAATTAAAATAAAACTAAAACAAAAATATACAGAAGGTATTGAAGAGAGTCAAACGATAATAATGCAAACGATGGATCTAGGCCTCTTCTTTTTAAACGTTTGATATGGAGAAGAAATTTTACCCACTTGCCAAAGGGCCCCTAAACAATGTTTCTAGGTCCCGATGCAAGGATGGTGTTTTCCAAGCTCTGCCTCGGTGTGGACTCCCTCTCTCTCTACTGTGATGGACTAAGATTGTTAGGTGGCAAACAATCGAGTCACCTCTATCTCTAGCTCCGGGTCACACACTGCTGGTATTGCTTGGGAAATTCTGGCCAACATAACAATGTGATCACCCATTCATCTTCTCATGGTGGCTTTATATAGGGGATTTCAAATCCTCCTTCCCTCGGTACATGGTGGATGGTGACCCAAGGGAGAGGTATGATTCCATTGTGTGCTCACATAGTGTCTAAGGAGGTGCTGGTGGCTGTCCTTAGGTGGCTTCATGTAAGGAGTAACTTGTCCTTTTCTTTGTGTGGTCCCGGATAGTGACATTTTTACACTTTCAGGAATGCGCGCTTCTCGGGCAAAAAGGCGCGCAAAAGGAACTCTTCTCGAAGGATAATGCACGCAATCAGCATTTAATGACTAGTTCAAATTTGATTTCCTTTAAACGTTTGAGATTTTAAATACTTTCTAGATTCCATAGTGTCTTCCTGCCCTGTAAATTCTTTGGCTTGACATTAATTAATGTCATCTTCTGATGTATGATTTTCTAGTGTTAACAGTTTCCCCCTAATGTGTGAGGTCTAGGAACGACTGTATAGCCAAAATACATTATAGTTTCTTTTCTGTATCATGCGTAGAGAGAGAGGGAGACCTGTGTGAAGCTTTGGAGTTGACAACACCTTGCACCAGTTCCAAGAATGATCATTTCTAAGGGATCCCTGCAAGAAAATACAATTTACAATATATGTACAAAATTTCAACGAGGCGGGCATGTCCCATGCTCATGATGCTGTGGCTAGTTAAACAAAATTGACAGATATATGTTTTGTCTGTGTCACTACTATGGTAGTCATGCAAGAGGTTGTTGACGACGACTGCTGATGCCCTCAGTGGCATTTTTTCTTTGACGATAGGTGGAATGTGGTACCCATATGCGTAAACTTGGAATGGAATAAAGATGCGCAATGTACGCATAGGTGCTGGATGGGACCTTCCCATGTAAGCATTGTTGACAAAGACACTTATGGAGGCACAGGTCTTCGATGGATCTGATCAAAGTGTAATGGTTGTAAGGTATGATACCATCCTGACATGAAAGATTTTGTCGTAGTCGAATGTCAGGAGGATCGATGACATCTGTGGAAAATGCTATCTTCCACAGTGCCATCCGAGGATTCCCCTTGTATGGAGAGGGGTGATCCAAGGTATTGCTTCCTTTTTGGAATATGGGTGTTGAAGTTGACAAAAAGGAAGCCTCAACCGAACGAGGGGTCACCGATATGAGGGATCGGGGACTTGGCTATGGTGGGTTTAACATAGGCATGTTGGTGAGAGGTGACTGAAAACTGATGATGGAGATTCAGTGGCCCGAGGTCAGAGTCTACTTAAGCAGCTTGGCGGCAGTCATAGTTATTTCTGAAGGGAAAATCCCTGGAGTCGGTAGGACTTCCAGGGCGGGTGTAAAACAACTATGAATGTCATGATGGTGCATGGGAGGTGAAATATTTCAACCAAGGGGAATGAGGGATTGCTGCCATGGGAGAAAGATGAAATGCGAGGGTGGGGGGGTGAAGTGCACTGTTTGTGGTTTTTTGTACACTTACCAAAAGAATAAAATAATGGGATTTGGTTTGTACAAAACACAAAGACGGGTACCCCAAAACATGAAGGTTTTTTCTCACTGATGGCGTGAGGAAGGTGTTTTGCTGGGGGTGGGGGTCCCATTGGTTGGTCTCATGTGCGGGGTTGATTAAGCGGGTGAAGAATATCGCAGATGGGATTATGCTGGTGGATGTATGGTGGGCCAAATGTGATGCGTAGTGGTGCGCGTCTTATTTTCTTGTACAACCTGGTCGTCCGGGAAAGGGGTTTGAGTTTGCATGGTAAACTTGACCTTATGCATGATGAATGGATGGGCACGAGGCGCTTCTCACATTGAAGTGGTATGGCCATGGCATCACTACTGCTGTGATATATGGTCTACTTTGGGTGACGAGTGCCATGGAGGGGAGGCTCTACCAACCAATGCGGATGTTTATCATGTGTAGGGTGAGGTGATGATAAACACGGTCAGATATGAGGACCCTCTAGTTTATTTCTGATGGAGAAATGATATCAGGATATGAAAAGTTTTCTGGGACTCTATCATGTTGGGGGTAGAATGATACCTGCTCTGGAACTTTCAGCAGATGGTGCTGTAAATGGTTTGCGGGTTTTTCTAGAAAAAACAACTACCTCAAGTGAAATCATCTTCTTTTCATCAAATAGTATTGAAAGGCGTGAGCTTTAAAAAGGAATATGAGAGAGGGCACACCTGCCGGCGTTGAAAAATTGTTTTTCCTGGAAAGCGAATGTATGGCATTGCTTTCGTTCATCATGTCATACTGATGATGGTTCAACTTACGGTTCGTAGAATGGACCTTCTGATCTCCTGTTATGGACCTCCAAAGTTTTTGAAAAGGGCGATAAATAGGTGATTATGGCCCTAATCCTATTCATTTGTACTTGCTGAGTTTTGAGAGATCAGAGGCATTTGCAGAGCATTTCTTGCCGTTGTGGTCAGCCCGTGTACCAAGGACTAGTGATACTATGTCGAGGTAACTTACATGACATCCTGCATTTTAATTTTTATAGTTTGATGGTGTCAGGGGCCGTACAAATTGGGTTTGTACGGACTCTGGGTGACTTTTTCCCTAGATTGCGCGAGCGATCTAGGCAAAAGCGCGCCTTCCTTGCACACAATTTTGAGGTATAGGCACACGAGGGCGCTCTGTTCCCTAACTTTAGTGTGCCTTAGGCGCGCCTGTGAAAAATACAGGCGCATGAGGGTGCGCCTGTGAAAATACAGGCGTGCGACGGTGCGCTTGTCTGAGGGATAGGCGCGCAAAGGCCGAGGTGACAAAAATTTTGTTTTTTTGTTTATTTTCTGGGTTTTTTTCTCTGTATTGATGGGTGCCTATGTTGATTGCAGTGTGGAGGGAGCGGGACTGGCCCAAGATTCGGGCCACTCTAGCTGCTAATGCTGGGGTGCGCCGTCAGTTGGCTGCATGGGGCCTTCTAAAATTTGCTGAAAATGAGTTTCTGTAGTCGCAGGAACGCTTATTGCGCTGCATTATACAACACTGGCGTAGGAGGTGCAACATGTTTGTGTTGCGGGGAACGAACTTGGTGATCTCTCCCGAGACGAATATCTACTTTGTGACCGGGTTACTGCCTCAGGGGGAGGCTCTGAGATATCCACTCTCTTCTGGGAGAGTGAACATGGACAGATTCCGGAGGTGCCATTGCAGGGGGCGCCTCTTACCAAGGGATGCATCAGTATTGCATCAATTACAGATGAGGAAGAGTGGTGTGCTCTGGGAGCGATCGTATGATTGGCAGGTTTGTTTGCTCCGCATCGGGCGTCTGGCCCGCAGGTTGGAGTTTTGCGCCGGTTGAGGTCCAAGCATTTCTTTGACTTCGCCCGATTTTTTTTTTATGGTATGGTGTCGCAATTGAACAAGGTCCAACGTGGATCAGATTCATTTGCGTATGACAATATCCATGCAACATCATGTACGAGAGGGTGGTGCTGCTGAGGCCGGTGGTGGCGGTGCCTATTGGGGGGCCACGGGAGCCACGTATGTGGAGCTGGGCTTCGATGATGCCGCGGGGCAGTGGTGGCATGGTGGGGCGTTATTGGAACGCCAAAATAGAGGCTTGGTTCGAGGCCAACCCACAGATGTTCTTGCCATACCCATATGTGGGAATGGACTTCCAGGGCGACCCAGACATGGGTCTCCCATTTGGTTATGTTTGGGGACCTACAAGTATGGTTTATATATTTTTTCTACATTTGCTTAAGTATGTATGTACTTACGTTTTTTTCTAGTGACACTGACATAACTTTGGTTACTTTGTGCAGATGTTGGTGAGCTGGGTCGTCCCATGGCCCGAATGGTGGGTCACGAACCTCCGCGATGACCTCAGGGTGGTCAGGGAGGCGGTGATGCAGGTGGACCTGGTGGTGGTGCTGGTGGAGATGGTGCTGGGCCCTCAGGTGAGGGTAGCTGTTGGAGGATTAATCCATCTTGCGGACAAGACCGATCTCCCTAGTACTAAAAGTATCTAGCAACAAACAGCCAAATAGACTAATCTTTCTCTAAACATATACGATCTATGAAAAGCTCTATAGAGGTGTTAAGGACTTACCATTTGTCCAGTGCTTGTTTGAAGTCGTTGTTTTCCTTCGCACGCTTGAAGGAGTTTTCCTCGTAAACCTGCAGTCACAAACAAGAAAAATATTACATAGCACCTGTATAGAAATCATCATAAACCATGCTTATCATAGTGATCAAGGAATCTATGAAATAAACCATTGATTAAAAGCTTATTGAGAAAAATGAGTATATTTGTATTAATTTCAAAAGAAGAAAATCCTTACAACCTGAGCCTTGATGTTGCACAGGAATTTCTGGGGTCCGAAGCAGGAATCACCTTTACTTTGATAAGTTCTGCACTCCTCAATCAAGACGAATAGAGGTATGTGATATTTCCTCACAAAAGTCTTAATTAATTGAGTCTGAATCTCAACAACACTTAACTTCAAATATTCTAAAGCTTCAACTCCCTTTGAGGCTACCCAATGCCTCTTTTTATAGTGGAAAAGAAGAGGTTTTCTATTCCAAGTATGAAGGGATATAATCCTCATTCAAAGGGATAAGCTCCTCACATCAAGGGGTTAGCTCCATAAGGTAAGGGATTCATGCACCTCACAAGAGCGGTTCTGCCACCGCAAAATCCATTCCAGAGGCTTCTAGAATTTACTTTAATTGAGCTTTTTGGAATTTACTTGCGCCTTTTTAATCTTACAGGGGTCCGCACCTATAACAAAGATAAAGTGCATTCAGGTACGCAAGATAGCTAAACATTGGGTGCGGGACCGCAGGCAAGATAGACAGAAAGTGCGATACCAAAATTTAGGAGACTTTTAGGAACTTTTTCTGATTTTCAAGGCTTGACATGAGGAACTAGTATGTTTAGACTTGCAAAGGGAGAAGTATGAGTTATAATGGGCTCATACACATAGCAGAATGTCAGGATGACAATTTTTAGTGTAACAGATTGCCCCCTAAATTGCAAAGTCTGGAATAGATGATGCTGAAGTCTGTCATATATGAAGAGTGCAGTACTTTATCATTTCGAGGATCATCCAGTGGACACCCCAGTCAGAACCTGTAAAAACATTTAATGCAATATATATATATATATATCATCGCTGAGGTAGGCATTCCCATACTCAGATTAAAACTAACTAATTCAAACCGTTCTGATACAGGAATGATTTTGAGTACATCACAGTATAGACATGTGTAGACACAGTATGGACACAGCCATCTGTTTGTAAATAGTCTACTGTAAGATAAAACAATTCCTCTTAGCCTGGATGGTAGAAACTAGATCCAGGGTCTTGATTTCCGCATCTCGAACCAGTACGATTCTATCCATGTGAATAAATGTGTCGAAGTCAAACATGGTAGAAACCAATTGATTACCAGTCAGTGATGTAAACTGTTAACAAGTGTGAGAGTAACCACCGGTAATGTCAATGGCTCTCAACGTACCCAGTACAATCCATGAAATGTGAATGAATGAGCTGAAGTCGAACATGTCACGGAATCCTTCGATCGAAGGTTAATGATGCAACCTGTCCTCGAAGGCGAGAAACCTGCCATTAAGGCATGCAGATTTCAAGGTACTGACGATTTCTAGATCAACTTCCTAGATAATGATTTCTTTGAGGATTTTTTCTTACTTTTCGTATTGATTGTACCAATCATGCCATCTGCAGCATGAGACCTTGAAGGAGCAGTAGCTATCTGACCTTGTTTTGGAAGGTCAGGGATTTTTTCGTGTAGAGTACCTGACTGCGTGTAAACAAGATCAAGGTACTGAGCTTGAGCAATCACTTGCTCTTCAGTAACAACACCGGCCTTAGCTACATCTTCAGTGATCTTGGGTAACAATGATTTAAAAAACCATTCTACCAAAATTTGATCTGGAATATAAACTTTCACCAAACGTCTTCTACGTCGCCATTCATGAATATGATCAGAAATATACGTAGACGTAGATTGCTTAAGTGAAGTTAATAATTCCATGCCATTGTCGTATCTGATAGGAAACTGAAAGTGAGTTAAGAAGGAAGTTGCTATCTGATTGAAATTATGAAACGAGCCTCGTGGTAACTCAATGTACCATTTGGCTGCAAGACCAATAAGAGTTCTTTGGAAAAGACGTAAGCGAATCGAATCATCAATAATTGAATTAGACGCACACCAAAGGTGATAAGTCATGATGTGATTTGACGGATCCTCTCCTGACTTACCTTCAAATTTGGGTATACCACTGGGCAACTTATGCGGCATTGGAAGCCAGTACGGATAATAGAAAATCGGATCATTCGTAAGGTGCGTCAAATCAGGTAAATCCAAAGTTGCAATAAATGGTAACTGACGGTTAGGGTCACGAAACCTTGAGTAGCCAAAGCAGTTCCAGGAGGTGGATACCCAGGATAATTGGGAATTGGATTTGCATTAGGAATCGTGTAACCTCCTAGAAAACCAAGATTAACCAGACCAAACTGGGGTTGTTGAGGCTACTGATAAGTGTAACCAGGGTACGGTTGATACTGATAATTTGGATTTTGTGAACCGGGACCAAATTGAGGATATCCCTGGTACGGTTGATACATGAATTGCGGTTGACTTGTGACAACTGTACTTGTACCGGCTTGTCCTCCAGGCATCTGAACCGAAGTCTGAACGAAAGGCCCTGACTGGGGTACAGAGACTTGAGGGATTTGCATGGATGCAGGGATAGAAGAACTCGGCGTTACAGATACTCCAGAAATAGGTGTTACAGGTTGGAAAAACGTAGCAACAGTTGCAGCAGTTTGAGGCGGAGAACTAGGTGAACTAGGCCTAACCTGCTGAACAAAACTAGGTGCAGGAGTTTGAATAGTAGGCTGGACAGGTTACTGGGTTGGACCAGAAACCAAAGGCTGTCCAGGTTGAAAAGGTAGCTGCACATTAGGCTGCATAGGCTGTTGATATTGGGACGGATCCCACACCATATTCATTCTGGGATATTGTCCCGTAGAAGGTTGAACATAAGGACCATAACTTCGTTGAACATAGGGTTGATAAGTAAGTGGTAAATTTCCGGATCCTTGAAATGACTGACCAGAAGGATGTTGGTAACTTTGAATTGGGTACTGACCTTGAGGTTGATAACCCTGAGGCGCGTACTGAAGCTGGGGTTGATAAGGACCCTGAGGAGCATATTGAGCTTGGGGTTGACCCTGGGGTGTGTACTGTCCTGAAGGTTGATAACCCTGAGGTATGTACTGCCCTTGGGGTTGTCCCCCAAAATAATATGATTCCACAGTTTTTCCTGGGAAAAAGCTACCTTGAGGTTGACCCCCAGGTGGTAACTGACTTCCTAAAGGTTGCCCCCCAGGTGGTAACTGACTACCTTGAGGTTGCCCCCCAGGAGGTAACTGATTTCCCTGAGATTTCCCTCCAGGCGGTACCTGACTGCCTTGAGGTTGCGGATTCGGAATATTACTAGAAATCATAAAAATTTTCCCTTCGTTTGACGTTTCAGTTTTAATTCCACTTAAACCGGATGATAACACACTTTCAATCGGTTGAGGATCTGCCCCCGAGAAAGTACCAGACAGAGCCTGATATCCCGAAGGAACAGAAGGACCACCATGTAAAAATGATTCAGGTGTCTGGGAAAACATGTATGATTCTCCTGCCATAATGGATGACGGATAATAACCTCTGGGTGTTGGATGAAATGGAACTCGAGGTGGAGAACAAGCAAGACCCAGATTTTCTAAAAAATTGGTTAAAGATAAGTACCAAGCAGTAGTTCGAATAGGGCTGTAGAAAATTGATTCACACTCCCTAAGATTTAAAGATTGAGGGGAATTGGGAAGAGATAAATCTTCGTCTGGATTAGTGATTTATTCAATAGAAATTAGTCCAGATGGAAGATCGTTAGTGACAATATTTCTTACCCTAGGTGAACCAAGATCGCTGGAAGTTGGTGAAATAAATCCCGAAGATGTTTCCAAAACAGAAGGTTCAGTTTCAGGTTCAGAGATTTTAGGTTCGTCAGCCCATTCATTGGCAGGAGAAATACTACCAGTAACTTCAGAAACTGAAATCGGCTCTTGAATGTGTTCTATTATGGGTGTTTGATAATCAGGATGAACCACTATGGATGAAGTTCCAACTTCTGTTGATTTAATCCTACCGCTACTAGACGATACCAGAGCATGAAGCTCTTCAAGGTGACTTGGTGAATATTCAGGGGGTTTCCCTTGTAGTCTCCGGGATTGTCTCGGCAATTCCGTCACGATTAATTATTTAACTAATCACACGCAAACAAAGAAAATTTCAAAGAAAACACCTAAAGTCTTTAAAGAAACAAACAGCTGAAACACACGCTTAAAAATCTAGAAGTTCAAACCACACACAAACAGTAACTCCCCGTACTAAAAACACTAGTTGGTGATGAAATCCAACTTAGTAGAAATTTAATACAGAAAGGGCGGTTGGAACAGTTACCCCGACAACCTGCTTAATGAAACAGATTGGCACAAGTTTCCTCACAAAACCATCCCGTGTGAAGAGAACCCCCCAGAGAGTCCAAGTGAGTCTAGTCGACATCTGATCCAGGTACAGTGAGATCTTTCCTTCACCATCACCTTAGGAAATAATCTTAAGATAATGGATACTAAGGTTACCAACAGTAACAAATATAACTGGGGGAACAGTCTACGATCCGATCTCACGTGCAAGGGCAGAGTAGCAATCTCAATCCCCTTGAAGGCTCCTCGACATGGTTAATCCTAGGTTTACCGACAAGTGACCCCAGGCTCCTCGATAATGGTTAATCCAAGGTTTACCGTCTGTAATATGCGCAAAATCTTCTATCTTCCCCAATGAGACAGAATTTATTGTCTCAAAGGTTCGGACATGATCTCGTGATTGAATTCTTTAAGAGAAGCTTCCCAGATTATGCAAATTACGATTGGGTTTATTTCCTACCGCAAGATTTGTCTACTTGTTTGTTTTACTACCTTGGAGAGTTAATTACTCCCTACTCCAAGATACTAGCCTAAGCTATGTTGGTGATAAGAGCCCTAGAAAATAAAAAGATTGCTAGATGGATTTTAATTAAGCATTACTTTTAAGAGTTGTTTCTTAAGTCAATGGGTGCGGAAGTGAAACTCTGATGGTGTGAAAACTTGACTTCCAAAAGCACTAAAAATGCACCTAAAAAATGATAATCAGATCATTTCCTTTCAATGAAGTTCTAATTAAGGAAAAGTTGGAGAATGCAATCCTTTTAATGAAAAATTCCTTCTTTAAACATTAAGAGCAATTGAAAGAAAATATTTTTGTCTTTTCAGCAATAACTCAAAAATGAAACAAACTATCAAAGATCATAAGAAAATCCTCTCACTTTCAAAAACTTGAAGCTACTAAACAAGTTTTCTTCAAAAGAGATCTACAAAATTCTATGAAAAACACTCAAAACTATCAAACTAATTCTGAGACCTACAAATTTTAATAACCTATTTGAATAAAAGCTTTAAATTTTTTTTTTGAAGAATGTTTTACTTAGTTATTCAACAAACTAAGGATCTATTCATTCAGAATAACAAACAGATAAAAAACACTCAATTATGTTTTTATAAAAAATGAAATTCAAAAACCAATACCAAAGTTTTTTTTCAAAGGTTTGTAAAGAAACAGGGTAACTCTATTTCTTAATAAAGGATGACTTCACAAATCAGGCTAGATTCAGCAAAAGACAAAAGACCAATGTAATCTTAGGTAATTTCAACAGTCAATGCTTCGAATTGCTACAAAGACCAAGTGAAAGACAATCCAAAACGCAAAACTTATAGAAAATCATCAAAACACCAATACTGCTAAGACTCATTCACATAAAGCTTTTGACAGAAACAATCATCGATCTGGGCAGAAACCAAAAACTCTAAATTACAATAAAGATAAACTAAAGAAAGAAATCCAAAGTTTTTCAAAATTTTAATAGGGTCCACAGGCTTGCAGAAGTAATAGGTGCGGTACCGCACTGTTTACTAAAGAAAAAGTGCGAAACTGCCTGCACTGTGCAAAGAAGGCAAAGTGCTGTCCCAGGAAAAATTAGAGAAAAACATAAAATATCTCAAAAATTTCAAAAACAAAGAAAACCTAAGCTACCCAGGTAGATGTCTATCAATAAAAAACTAGGAAAAACGTTTCCTTAAATCAAAATAAAAGAGAACCAAAAACAACAAGTTCTTTCCCCAGTGGAGTCGCCAATTTGTTGGAGGATTAATCCATCTTGCGGACAAGACCGATCTCCCTAGTACTAAAAGTATCTAGAAACAAACATCCAAATAGACTAATCTTTCTCTAAGCATATACGATCTATGAAAATCTCTATAGAGGTGTTAAGGACTTACCGTTTGTCCAGTGCTTGTTTGAAGTCGTTGTTGTCCTTCGTGTGCTTGAAGGAGTTTTCCTCGTAAACTTGCAGTCACAAACAAGCAAAATATTACATAGCACATATATAGAAATCATCATAAACCATGTGATCAAGGAATCTATGAAATAAACCATTGATTAAAAGCTTATTGAGAAAAATGAGTATATTTGTATTAATTTCAAAAGAAGAAAATCCTTACAACCTGAGCCTTGATGTTGCACAGGACTTTCCGGGGTCCGAAGCAGGAATCGCCTTTACTTTGATAAGCTCTGCACTCCTCAATCAAGATGAATAGAGGTATGTAATCTTTCCTCACAAAAGTCTTAATTAACTGAGTCTGAATCTCAACAGCACTTAACTTCAAATATTCTAAAGCTTCAACTCCCTTTGAGGCTACCCAATGCCTCTTTTTATAGTGGAAAAGAAGAGGTTTTCTATTCCAAGTATGAAGGGATAGAATCCTCCTTCAAAGGGATAAGCTCCTCACATCAAGGGGTTAGCTCCATAAGGTAAGGGATTCATGCACCTCACAAGAGCGGTTCTGCCACCGCAAAATCCATTCCAGAAGCTTCCAGAATTTACTTTAATTGAGCTTTTTGGAATTTACTTGCGCCTTTTTAATCTTACAGGGGTCCGCACCTATAACAAAGATAAAGTGTGTTTAGGTACGCAGGATAGCTGAACATTGGGTGCGGGACCGGAGGCAAGATAGCCAGAAAGTGCGATACCAAAATTTAGGAGACTTTTAGGAACTTTTTCTGATTTTCAAGGCTTGACATGAGGAACTAATATGTTTAGACTTGCAAAGGGAGAAGTATCAGTTATAATGGGCTCATACACATAGAAGAATGTCAGGATGACAATTTTTAGTGTAACAGTAGCAACTCAGTTGCTGCAGGGGTTTCGATCGAGCGAGCTTGTGCTTATGCGGCAGAGGCGTGCATTGCAGAAGTGACAGCTCAGGTGACTGCTCTTGAGGACTTCCAGGGTCAAGTGGACCGTTTGAACTAGGGTATGCCTGCTCGAGGTTTCATGGATGAATTCGAGGAGGTCTGGTTAGAGACAGTGATGACCCGTGAGAGGGACTATTGGCCCAGTCTATGTCAGTTGGCGATTGAAGTGGCGACATCAGCTCCGGTGGTGGTACTGAGAGCAGTGGTGGGTCCAGGTGCCCCCCTTAAGGGGGCACCCCCCTAGAGTGGTTTTGTACACAGGGAAAGCACCCGTTATGAGGATTCTTCCATTATTTTTGACGAATTTTGTATCTGTGGGCTGGCCATTAGGCCAGCGACACTATTTTTGTACTCAAATATACATATTTTGATATATATACGAGAGATATTTTTTGCGGCTCTACATGATGTATCACCTGTTTTGGTTTATGTATTTCTTATGCTGATGGATGTCTATATTTTGGTTTTATGTATGATGGTTTATTTGAGATGCATTCCAATTTAGGATATTGTTAGCTATGCGATCAGATGTTTGGTTTTGACTCCTTGGTACATGTGAAAATGTGATATAGTCAAATTGTCTACTTAATATTTTGGCACACAAATATTTTCTAGATAGATGTGTATCTCTTGTCTCAAATGTTTGGTTTAACTATGATACTACTAACTGGGAATTGAGGTAGATATGCATATGGCGAACGCCCCGATGGAGGGCGTCGCACATAAGTCTAATGACGACGTCATATTCTGCCTGATTGTTTGTGGCTGAACCGATACACACACCATTTGAACATAGTGGTGATCGGTCATGGATGTAAATGACCCAGGAAACTGTGGCTAAATTTTGAGACCATCTTGATGCTCCATCAACAAATCCGAAATAGGGTTCGCTCTGGTGATATTTTGAGCACTTTTTAGATAAGTCTTTGGGTCAAAAATTTTGGGTGGTTTGGTTTTTGTGTACTCTTACTCTAGGGAAAGGGCCGTTGGGGCCCTTATTGGTAGAAATTCTTGAGGTAAAGGCCATTGATAGGGTTAGTGAGGCAAGTCCCATTCGATTCCGTCAGGATGTATGCCCCCTATCAGAGGCAGTGTTTAATGATGTAGGGTCCTTTCCACAAGGTTTCAAACTTTCTTGGCCCTAAGGCCTCCTTTGTGACATCATAGTGAAGGAATAATTCTCCCTCGGCGAATGAGCGAGGGGTGATGTGGTAGTCGAATGATGCTTTAACCCTTTTCTTGTGGGCCTCGTTGTGTTGCAGCGACTATTGTTGATTTTTGTCGACAAGCTCTAGTTGTACTAGGCGTTTCTCTAGAGGCTGGGTGTCATTGAGGAGTTCGATGGCGGCATGCAAATTTGAAATCTTGAGTTATATGTGAATCATGGCCTCGACCTCGTATACCAAGTGGAAGGGAGTGAAACCAATGGACGTCTTTACCGTCGTGCAGTATGCCCACAGGGCGGAAAAGAGCATATGGTGCCAGTTGGTTTTATGGTTATTCACCATGCGTTGTAACATAGTTTTGAGTACTGTGTTAATAGCTTCTACCTGTCCGTTGGACGGGGGTATTATGGTGAAGCAAATTCGTGGGTGAATCCGAGGTGGTGAGATAGTTCCTTGAAAACTTCATTCTCGAAGTGTTTTCCGTGGTTGGAGACTAACTCTTTGGGTACACCGAATTGGGCGATCATGTGGTTAAACAGAAATCGAGCACTGGTTTCTGCTGTGTTGGCGTATGTGGACATCCCCTCAACCCACTTGGTGAAATAGTCGACAGCCACAATTATGTATTTATGGTTGCCCAATGAGGTGGGGTTACAAGTCATGAAGTCAATCTCCCATTTGCAAAAGGGGCCGGCTACTATGACGGGGTGTAGAGGAGTGAGGGGTGCTCTTGCCTTATGAGAAAAGCGCTGGCATCGTTCACATCTTTTGACAGCTGTGATGCAGTTGCGAAACAGGGAGGGCCAAAAATATCATGCTTGTAGGACTTTTTGTGCAGTAGCCATTCCTAAGAGATGGCCACCGCAAGCGCCTCTGTGGTAGTCATTAAGGGCTAGTTCCACTTGGTTATGAGTAAAGCATTGACATAAAATGGTGTCGATGCCTCGCCGGTATAAGACATCTCCCAGAAGGAGATATCAAGGGGCTTGCTAGCGTATGCACTGACGATCATCTCGCGTGAGATGAGGTCTGAACTTTTGGGTTCACAAGAATAGGAGGATGTCTATGTACCAATTGCTACAAAGAAGAGATGTTCATCTGGTAGCGAATCATCTACTGGTGATCCATTGGAATGTCCTGGGAGGTTCGTAATGAACTCTGCTAATGCAAGTGTCTTTTTGCTTTTGGGGGAGCAAAAATTTAAGTCGTATTCTTAGAGAATTACTATCCAGTGGGCATACTTGTGGTTCATTAAGTAGCGTCTGAGCAGGTATTTGATGGGGTTTATATCTCCGATAACCGTAGTGGTTTTTAAGATGATGTAGTGGCGAATTTTGATAGACTGCGTGGATTAATGTTAGGGCAGTATTTTCTTCGGGTTCATATCTCAATGCTGGTCCTGATAAGGTTTTGCTAACGTAATATATTACGTGCTCCTTTCCAACTGGGCCCTCCTGAATCAATACTCCGGCTAATGCAGATTTTTAAGCTGATAGATACAGGATATAATCCTTGTCATAGTCTGGGGACTAATGAGCGATGCTGAGGATAATGTCTCCTTCAACACATCAAATGATTTTTGGGCGTGGTAATCCCATTTCAAGGGAATTTCCTGGTGAAGGAGGCTCAAGAACCCTTGAGCACAGGTGGCATAGTCTGGGACGAAGCGTCTCAGAAAATTGTCCTTTTCTTATAGGCTTTGAAGTTGTCTAAGGATTAGAGGTGGAGGTACCTCTTTGATGGCTTGGACCTTGAGAGGGTCCACACGAATGCCTTGCTGGGAAACAATAAAACCTAAGAGCCTTCCTGCACTGACGTAGAAGACACACTTGAGGGGGTTCAAGCGCAGGTTGTATTGACGACATCTTTGGAATACCAATCGCAGATCCTTAATATGGTCTGAGCGCTTCTTAGAGTGGACTGTCAATTAATCTAAGTAGGCGAGGATAAGGTGTGCCAAGTTATGAAATATATAATTCATGGCCCTTTGGAAGGTGGCTCCAACATTTTTTGGGCCAAATGGAATCACCTTGTATGCGAATGTGACCTAAGGGGTGGTAAACGCGGTTTTGTACCGGTATATATGGCGAATCTGGATTTGATTGTATCTGGAGAATCCATCCATAAAGGATAGAGCCTCGTGTCCTGCACACGCATCGATGACCTAGTCGATGAATGGAGTGGGATAATTGTCTTTAGGAAAATCTTTGTTCAAATCCCAAAAATCGGTGCAAATGCGTATCGTGCCCTGTTTTTTCATGACGGGAATAGGGTTGGAAACCCAAGATGTATAGGTGATGGGGTAGATAAACCTGGCTTTGTGAAGATGGGTGCAGTTGACGTTGTTTCTGGCATACTGGGGGTATGTCAGGCCAAGTGTCAATATGGTGCTCTACAATAGTAGGACTAAGCCCAGGAATTTATGAGTAGTCCCACGCGAAGATATCTCTATACTCTTGCAATAATTTGGTGTAAGAGGCTATTTTTTCTGGAGAACATGCTGCCCCTAGTGAGATTTATTTGACCTTTGTCTGATTTTGGGATATGTTCACCTTAATGGTAGGTGAAATATTTGACATATTTCCTTCCTCGAACGCATCAGGTGCTGGGATGGGGTTTTTGAACCAGTCGACCTTTCCTGATGGCAAGAAGTCTTTTGATTCGATCACATAGATCTCTTGTTTAGTTGTCTTGTTAGGACTAAACGTTTTCTTGGGGAGAAAAAGTGAACGGTGATGCATTGCATCCCATGGGTAATTTGGCTCCGTCATGGCCTCTAGGATATCCTCATCCGAATGAAACAAGAACCCGAAGGGGGATTGTTCCTACGTAGGTTTATACTGAATGGGGGTAATCCAGGTGGAGCTAGTTGAGAGACACCAAAAAGATTCCATCATGGATGTGGTGGAACCAGACACAGTCGACAGAGTGCAGATATATTGGGTTTGCACTGTCATAGGGACAACTACTCTTGTAGCTACCACTGACTTGACACCTATGGCAGATGAGAAGATAGCTCGAGTCATGGTTCCGATACATGATGAGATGAATCGTATATGGTGTGTCGTATCTTCGCCGCTTGGTGGGGGATGAATCTCCCCAATTGGTTGTCTTCCAGGTGGCCACAACGGGATGGATCTATCTGTCACATCCTCTTGAGTTGTCGTACTCTTCATGGATTCCGATTCTGTGCCATATTCTTGGGAGAGGCAGACTATGGTTGCTCGCATATAGGCTAAAGCCGTGTGGAATCGCGGTATATAGTGACAATGACGTATGGGGAGGTTGTCACCACATATTTGACATGAATATGGGACGTCCATTTCGCCGCGATATACTATAAGGACTGGGTACCATCATTGGACCATTTCCAATGCTGGATAGTCAATGATGAAATGATCCAGTCATCGAAAAGTACGCACCTTTCGACCCGGGGGGGGGGGGGGTGGTTGAGGAGCCTTTTAGGTGATTATCTCTCTTCTTGTATGTACAGGATGATACGAGGTTTGTCGCTGAAAAATTGGATGGAGGGATCCTCCTGATAGGATTGCTCGGTCGCATGTAAGGCGTCCCTATATCATGGTATCTCTGGGCAATGGTGGATATAGTGCCCATAGTTGCCACAAAGGGTGCATGCGTGATTGGTACGTAGTGCTTTGCCTTTGCCTTTGGTGGTAGGTTCCTTTTTACGGGAACGCGGCGTCGAGATGTCTATTTCGCAGCCAATGAGTGGTTTTAGCTCATCCATCTCCGAACATATATGAGTAGGGTGGCCTATAATGTCGTATATGGTGCAGATGTGTTGTCCCCATTGTGCGGTGGGGTTTATAGTCTTCTTTCCTCTCTTCGTGGTTTTCTTGGTCACGATCACCAGTTTTGCAATGGGAACTTCCTTTGTAGGGGTGGTCTTGACCGTTTCTTGGATGGGTGGGGCTCCTCGGGACTGAGGGGCTTCAGCCCTGTGGCAGTAACATGGGTGGCCCTTGTTCCGGAGGGAGGAACGAGGTACCAAACTGGAAATGCCAACGATATGTTGGGTAATACTAGTGTTTCCAAAACCTATTGGGAGATGAAGCCAGATGGGGGGTAGAGGAAAGGGGTTTGGGAGGCAGTGTAGGCTAGAGAGGTTGTCGTGGCCGATGCCTCAGTGTCGTTACTGCTTGAGTCCGTGTCCTGACTAGCCTCGACGCTTGATGTCAACATCATGAATACCGGGGCCCCTACAACATCAGGTGATGACTCAGGGATGATGGGAGGATCTCCTAGGAATGATCCTAGAATGGACAACGGTTTGAATTGGCCAGGGCCATATTCTTGGTACCATGAAAGACCATCCGAGGTTGTATCTACATAGGGTAGAATTACATCTGTGCTGGTTAGGGGATGCTTCTCACTGTGTCAGTTGGTTTACAGTAATGATGCGGTCCTTGTGGGGGAACATCATAATGTGGAAGACGAAGGAGGCTACGGCGGACATGGCATACATATAACTCCGCTCGAGGAGTATATTGTAATCCAAGTGAGCGTCGAAGACTTCAATGTCTATGTGGACTGTCTTTCCGGCTAAACAGACTAGGACATTTTGGTAGAGGCCGACGGGGGTCGAGGGACGACCGTCGTATACTCGAAGTGTTATGACTGAGGGTTTTATTTCGAGACAACCTAAATTCTACCAAACATTTTTCGACATGATGCATGTCGATGCACCCTCGTCTATGACACATCGGTGAATAGTTATATTCTGGATCGATACTAGTATTTGGAAGGAGACCATGGAAGGAAGCATGGGGGTGGCTTTGTCTAAGTCAAAAGCCATTAGGCACGTATGGACAGGGTTGATAGCGCCTAACACGAAAAGTAAGGTTTTATGTTGTTTTGGGAATGATTGTAGTACTTCTAGAGCTGACATAGCAGCGGGAGATTGAGTTAAATCGTCCACGAAGCTATAATTATGGGCCGCTTTGGAGTAGTTACCTGCTCGCATATTAGGTCTCTTTGCCATTTTTTTCAACGGTTCTATAGCATATTTGAAATGGTCAAAGGTGCAGTTAGGGCACTAGTACTAGCCCTTGACGTAGTGATGTCTAGTGGGGTGTCATAGCTGCGATTCCATGTTTGGAAAAACATCTCTTCCCCAATCATGTAGATTTCATGGCTTCTTTTCTTGGAATCGCCTGGGTTTTGCTGGTGCGTGCTTACTGTCCCTTGGTTGGGGAAAGGTTCTTGCATCACGACAGGTTGCTGGGAATATCCTCCTTGTCCTCGGTTACTCTGCAGCTTCTTCAGCTCAGGGAGACAGTGGTGAGTATAGTGCCCGTACTCACCACATATTGAACAAGAATGGTTTGTTCGTAGAGGTGGCCTTTTTCCTTGCCGTTAGGCATTTATTGGCTCTTGGTTTTGATTTTGGCTGGAGTTACCTCTAGCCTGGGATCTCCATGGGTGTTGCTGATTACGGCCCCCCTGACTAGGGTTCCCTTTTGGCTTGTTTTTGGATTTTTTATTTACCACGTTAGGAGGATAGTTCTCCTGGTTATACTGGTGTGGTTGGTTTTGGGACGACTGCACAAAGTTCACCTGTGCATTGGTTTGCGTAGGTGGATCGTGTGCTAGGGACTAAGCATAAAGCTATCTCGTGTTTGCACCTAGCCGTTGGAGGAGAGCTCTTCCGTCAGTGTTTCTTTCTGTGTACTTGGTCCCCTCAGCCAGAGGATAAGGTCATCCTTGGTGATACGCTTGCGCCCTATTAGTCAAATTTTGCTGAGGCATGTGATGACTTTGAAATCCGGGTTAAGACATGTTCTGTGTAGAACTATGTGTGTAACCGAGGTTTTTATTGCTGCTGCCTAGGTAACCTTGGGTCATTGACCCAATTAGCCCGTCTACAGAGTTCGACGCGTCTGAAAATTCTTTATAAGTTTGCAGGCACGGGGCATTAGGCAGGATGTTGTAAATGTATTCGGATTGCGTATAAATCAGTTCGAGCTTCTCGGATTTACTAATTGCATCCTCTTCAGATGTGGGGTTTTGTTGCGCCACATCCTTTAAAAAAATCTCTACCGTTAGAGTTTTCAAGAATAAATATAAGAGGACCTGATCGTTGAGTTTAGCTTTACATGAATTGCGACGCCGCCTCCATTCATCGAGATGGTCTGAGATGTGGATGGCGGGGGTTTGTCTAAACTGAGTTAGTAATTCCATTCCTGAATCATGGTGAATGGGTAACTGAAAATATGTGAGGAATGCGGTGGCAAGGGCACAAAAGGTTCCAAGTGAAGCAGGAGGTTGCTCCACATACCACTTCGTGGCTACTCCCGTAAGAGTGCATTGAAATAGCCTCAATCGAATAGTGTCGTCAATGATACTATTTGATGAGCACCACAGGTGAAATGTCATTACATGATTACTTGGGTCTTCCACTTGCTTGCCTTCAAATTTTGGTATATCCGAAGCGATGTTCATGGGCATGGGAGGCCATGTAGGATTATGTGCGATGGGGTCATTCGTTTTTTTGGTTAAATTGGGTAGATTGAACGAAGCTAAGAAAGGTTACTGGGAGGTTGACACCATTGCAATGTGTGAAGACACGAAGTTCTGGTTAGAATGAGGGTTAGTCTATGACGTACCCTGATGTGTGTTCAGTTGGCTTCCCGAATGGGACGCACTCCTCTGCCCCCTAGGGGTCGAGGGAGGAGTGGTGTGCGGTGTGGTGTTGGGAGATCGAATAGGGTTCCCAAATATGTTTGCTCCAATAAAGGACGAACCAATGAAGGTGGTGGTGTTCTGTCTTTGCCGCCTAAATGACGAAAGGCCTGGAACCCCTCCCGGTAATTGGGGGGGGGTCCAAAAGATGCCTGGATCGACGAGGTTTCATTGGGACCGTTCGGGTGTCGACCAGGTTAGGTTTTGGAAAAATTTGAGAGGATAGAGTCTATGATCAAAGAAAAAATATGGCCACATACATAAAACAAAGAAAAAATAAAATAAGTTTTCCATTTAAATTAATCTATGTGATCACTTAGGCAAAAAAGTGGTTTTTGTTTGTTTGTGCATGATACTAAAAATCCTAGAAGGCCTATTGCATCCCCACACACTAAAAAGTAACTGGGACTTGAGAATATTTCTTGCAAGTGCTGGCACAACATTCCGTAAGAGCTGGCGACGCCCCTAGTCAGGCGAAGAGATTCCAGCAAGGTAAGGGTAGAGGGTTTGGCGCTTGCCTGTACCGTCACCTATAAGGTAAAGGATGCCCTAGTTTTTGGCCATTAAGAACCACCATCCCACATGAGCGTTCAAGTCTTGGTCTTCTTGGTAGTCATCTAACAATACTGAGTATCAGCCAGGTCAGGTAGCCCTAACTGATACCACACGCACTGCGCCTAAGCCTAACCCCCTTTGAATCGGGTCTCTGCTGTGCTTGGGTTTTCTTTGCCGTGGGCTAATAGGTGGATTTGAAGCTCCATAAATAAATAAATTCTATGTTTCAATATGAAGTATGATCAATGTGGCTTATTGGATGCCCACCCCCTTGATCCTAACTTAAACTATAAATTCTTTTGTGGCCCCTATGAGGATAATTTAGTGAGTTTGGTTAAGTTAGTTTTAGGTGTCTTCCTTTGCTTAGTGGGTGAGTGTGTGTGAGCATAAGGTGAACAAGCACATAGTTTGAACGTATGGATATCACTGATCCTTAACAAAAATCCCCTATTAAAACTATGTTATATTGTTCTTGGTTCAAATGGAAAACATGTGTGGATAATGGGCCGCTTTCAAATTTTCCTAGTTAATCTATGTGACTAACTAAAGAGAGATGGTGAATTGTGAATATAGAGCGTTCATATGCTTACCTAGGATCACCAGATAAGGCAAAGGTAGGAGAGATTAATTTCTCTTATCGAAAATTCAATCCTAGTCCCGCAATTCCTAATGCAAAAATTGAACTATACTAAACAATTTCTACACTAGAAAAAAGAAAAATAGCTATGCATGCATGGTCTTGGGTCACTTACTTGGACTACTTATCTAAGTGTGAATACCAAAATTTGCAAAACATAAATTGTTCGGAACGCAAGTTTTCGGAACGCAAGTTAATTTTCCCCCTACCTAAACTATGTGAAGATTTTTTCAAAAACCGACTTGAAGCAAAACTGACTCTAAGCCTACAGAAAGCAGCTAAAAATGAGTTCTCAAAAGCTATGGGGTATCACCACAAGTGCTGGCAGATAAATTAGGGGTTTCCAAGCACCTTACAAGTAGAAAAAGGCAGAATCTTGGGAGAAAAATCTCATTCTGTAAATTGCGCGCAAAAAGCCTTGACATGTGTGCTTTCCTGCGCGCAGGTCAACATTGAACGCGTGCCCTACGTGTCTGTGAGGAAAAATGCGCGCAAATTCTTGCAATTAAAAAGAATTAGGAGCTGCCCTTCTTCAGTATGTCACTCAAAGTGAATCTAGGGACTGGAATATGGATCAGAGGACTATCAGCTCCACTCTCCAGCATAGACAAAGGTCTCCTGCAAAAGATGGCACAACCACATAAACTTGGTAAAACATTAGTGGAGTCGCCAATCCTGTTGTGGTGGATTTGACACATGGGTGTACAAAATCGAACCAGTTTAAGGGGTGTGGTATACCCCTTTAAACTATTGGTAACAGGCATAAAGTGGTGGAGTTCAAAAGCATACAATATAGAGGGAAAAGCATGCAAATGTATACTCAAATTAAGCTAAAACTAAAACAAAAAATATACAGAAGCTATTGAAGAGAGTCAAATGATAATAATGAAAATGATGGCTCTAGGCCTCTTCTTATTAGACATTTGACATGGAGAAGAAATTTTACCCACTTGCCAAAGGGCCGCTAGACAATGGTTCTAGGTCTCGATGCAAGGATTTTGTTTTCCAAGCTCTGCCTCAATGCAGTCTCCCTCTCTCTCTGTTGTGATGGACTAAGCTTGTTGGGTGGCTAATAATCGAGTCCCCTCTATCTCCAGCTCCGGGTCACACACTGCTGGTATTGCTTGGGAAATTTTGGCGAACATAACAATGTGATCACCCATTCATCTTCTCATGGTGGCTTTATATAGGGGATTTCAAATCCTCCTTCCCTCCCTTGGTACATGGTGTATGGTGACCCAAGGGAGAGGTATGATTCCATTGTGTGCTCCAAATATTCCATTGTGTGCTCACATAGTGTCTAAGGAGGCGCTGGTGGCTGTCCTTAGGCGGCTTCATGTAAGGAGTAACTTGTCCTTTGCTTTGTGTGGTCCTAGATAGCGACATTTTGCCACTTTCAGGAATGCGCTTATCGGGAAAAAAGGCACGCATAAGGCACTCTTCTCGAAGGATAATGCGCACAATCAACATTTAATGACTAGTTCAAATTTTATTTCCTTTAAACCTTTGAGATTTTAAATACTTTCGAGATTCCATAGTGTCTTCCTGCCCTGTAAATCCTTTGGCTTGACATTAATTAATGTCATCTTCTGCTGTACAATTTTCCAGTGCTAACAGGTGGGAATCAGGATCCATACTGTCTTGGTCCTAAGTTGGCATCCATACCTTGACAGAGCTGTTTGTGAAGTGTGCTATTGCATGGATTTTGGAAGAGAGTATTTGGGGTAAAGGCAACATCCATACTGCTATTGATTTGACTTGAGCTGGCATCCATACCTTCTCATAAGAATTCCTTTGTAGCATACTTATTTTCAGGGTTAGTCAGCTCCAAACTACATCCTCCTATCATTTACATTTGTTCTTCAAATTCATTATGCAGTTCTGGTTGAAATCACTAGTATTTTTTGTTGTTTCTTGTCCCTATCTATTCACTATTATTTTGTAATTATTCAACTTTTTGCTACATTTAGGGCCTTCTTAATTTCTGATTTTTGGTCTGCTTTATTTTTCACATTTCAGATCTAGTTCCATAATTTTTGGATATCAAATTTCAGTTATAATAGAAGAATTCTGGGTTGGCTCACATCATTGGTATTATAACCTCAATTAATAGCAGATTCATATCATATTTTTCATTACAATTAAAATTAGTTACTTATGTTCACCAATCTGTTTATATTTCAAGGAATCCTTGTAAGAAAGATAGAGAAAAACACAACTCAGATATATTTTCACCAACGTACACATCAACTCAGATATATTGTTACCAAGAGAGAGAGAGAGAGAGAGAGAGAGAGAGAGAGAGAGAGAGAGAGAGAGAGAGAAGCACTGCTCTTACATCCCTAACCTGAGTATGAAAAGGAATATGCAAAAGTGCACAATCGACTATAATAAAAACTCACTCCTTCCTCTTTTTCTATGAGAGGTAAAGAGGCTTTGTAATAAAAATTGGACCTAGTCCACCACAAGCAAACTTGCAAGACACAAGTAGGTCCACCCATGTGAAGAACACTACTCTACGTGACATGTGTCAGTATCAAAGGTGACATTGATTAACAAGCAAGCCCTCCATGGCATGAGCACAACTCTCCAAGGTCCAACAATCCTCCAAAGGTCCTAAGCTCCAATGAATCTCGTAGGTCATGTGTCTTCTTAAGGACTCCCACACCTACATATCCACTCCGTCAACCCAAGAGTTCACATGTCAAGGGATTTTGTGTGCTCGTGTTGATTTTTGGAGGTTTTTGTCATGGTGAAATACCCAACTCTACTCTAAGCACACAAACTCCCTTCATGCATCAACAACAAGAAGTCACCAAGCCCCATACTAATCCAACACTTCAAGGAAGAATGTATTTCAAACATCCAAACAAGGTCTAGCAACAAATAGTAAACCACCTCCAATGTCCAATTCCATCATGGAAGAGCATGGGCCAACCATTCACTATGCACCCCACATATCATGAAGCACCCACAAGGCCCAAACGTGGTGTAAAAAATTTCAAAGTAACCCAAAAAGCTATAAATTATGTCCCTCTCATCATAAAATCCTTTGTAACTGCATGCATATTCAATTACAAATTTCACTCATAAGTGTCACTAATCAAAGTTTGCATCTCCTCTTTTATACAAAAAGTGGGAAGACTAACTATAAAATTACAATTAGACATTAGAGTAGAGGTTTTTTATGAAGTCGGTATGAAAGAGATTATTTGGGGCAAGGGCAGGAATCAGGATCCATACGGTAAATTTGACTGTTAAGTGTTTCATTAGTTATTATGGTAACTATGTTATTGTGCATGTGCAGATATTGAAGTCTACTAAGTCAGTGATCTCATCATTTATAGACTAATGGGTTACGTTCCATTGTCATTTACAGCCTAAAGCTATAACCTTTTAAATCATATTATATATCCAGCCAAAATATCTAAGAGATGCCATCATGTTTAGACAGTTCGCTCAAGGGGGACAAGGACAAAGAACATCATCTTGTGACCGTTTTTCAAATCCTTCAATTGAGAATATAAGAAAGTAAATTAAACCAATTACAGAATCAGAAACTCTGCTCTTGTATGGTATGCTATGAAACTACTATAAGATTTTAGCCTGTCTTTAATATAAATTTCATTTCCAATAAATAAATTGTGCAACTAGTGCATTTGAGATGCATTCTTTATTTTTCAGAGGAAAAAACACTGGTTTATTTCATTTGAAACGTTGGAAAAAAATCGGTGCTGGCCACCTATTCAGACCTCTCACTCCATGGTTTCCTCTTGTCTAGGACCTGACCTATTGGTTTGGCTCACCTCTTGTCCACTCTCTTGGACTGGACCTATTTTTTTGGTGGGCTTCTCCTCGGACTCAATACTCAAATCTAGACCAATGAAAGGTTTTCATTTCTGAATCATATAATCAGCAAGGAAGGCTAAGTCATACCGAATAGTTCATATGTCATGGTGGTACCTAGAATAATTCATAAAGGAAGGCAGTAAGCATGGGGGCTTCACAGCAGAAGCAAGCCCATAACACGTGGGTTCATATTGGGGGATATATAATGAAGAGAAAATGACATAATTTATTGGGGTATATATAGGGGGTAAAGGGTTTTTATATTGGCAGGTATAAAAAATGGAGCTCAAAGTTCATGAAAAAATATAAAGGGGTATTAAAAATGTTAAGGAAAAAATGGATAACTATAATATATAGTGAAAGTAGGGTAATTTTAAATTAGGAAGGTGTATTGGGCTTATATTGGTAGGGGGTTAAATAATGCGATTTTTAGAGGTATTTTCCAATATGTACTCAAATTAAGGGTATTGTTTAATACACTATGATCACACGTGATTTGTTATAGGTTTATTGAGTGACACCCCTGCGACAGTAAGTAAGGGGTTATAGCATGAGCCTTAAGAGAAACCCTAGATCCTCAGGTAAGAATAAACTGAGGAAATAAAGATCGCTATTAAAGGCCTGAGAGAATCCTTCTGACAATGGATTGAAAAAGAATAGGCATCTCATATAAGCATCATACTTGTCAAAACATAAACATCGCTTTCATTTTATTATACATTTTTTTGTCTTTTGCACTGGAGAAGGCTAACTAAAAAGTATACAAAACCGTTCCTCTAGACCAATGAACTTGAATCTTGGTATTGTATTTCCTTTAATATAAGATCTATTTTCTTTTTTCCAACCAAAAATAGATAGATCTAGAAATAACATTTATATATGTTCTGATTACATTCCCTATTTCCCTCCCAGATCCAAAAGAAAGAACCTGGCCTGAATGATGCTATGTGGCTGGTCTATTTCTAGATCATTTATCGAGGGGAAATGGATACTCATTGCCTATAATACTATCACTTGTCCTCTCTTTATCCCTATTGGTTCGAAATCCCTATGGTGCCTCTGAGACCCAACCAAATAAAACGCTCTCACCTCACCAAAAAGTGTGTACTAAAACGATATTCTAAATTATCCCAATCTTGCTGGCTCAGATATGGGGATGAAGAATAATCCATCCCCATCAGTTTGATGTAGCATGACAGGAGCGATTATTTCACGATGTCATATAATCTCATTCCTCACAACAAATAGACTATGTTCCCTCTACTTTGCTCTAAATATTGTAGCATGGTTGGCCTTGTCACATTTCTTAGCTGCTGGTTCTTTCAATTCAATAGGCTCTACCGCCTTAGCCTTTGTGTTTACTGGAGGTTGTGCTTAAACTTAAACTAGAATTGGAATTGCTTATTAATATACATAGCCTGAGGCGCACTTCACTTCGCCACTATTATATGAAGTGGACCAAACCTATTTATTTAGGTCATAAGGGAGGGCGGATTTTGCAACAACTCGAAGTGGTTCAATGTTCAACAGCCTTGAGCGACATATAAGTAACTAGAGAATGAGTGTTATTATGAAAAGCAAGAAAATTAATTGATAAGGCAGAGAACATTATACAGTAATTGATAGATTGACTACCCATTTCTTGCCATTTGTGGTTGTATAAGGGTTTGACAATAAAGAAGGTGGAGCCTGAGGTGAGTCAACTGAATCAATCAGGATGGAACTAGATTCTCTTTCAGAAGGAAGCATTGATCTTTGATTTTAGGTGTGATTCTCTTCCTTGCACATAGAGAGATAGATATGCGCGCGACTCTGGACTCATTGGTTGTGCAATATTTGAAGCATCAAAATCGACAGTGCCTTACTCATATTACCACTCTTCCTCCATTATCTTTATGGATGTTTGTTTCATCCACATGTATGTCCTGAACGAAGCAGAGCTCTAGATGCACCTTTTAACATAGCATCACGGTTAAGCACTCGTGAGTTTAGAACACAATATGGTGGAATGCATGGACATAGGTGTGATCGGCAGTTTTCTTTTAGCCGTTTCAGGCCTTTGCATACATGTCGTGATGATCATGTATTATTGAATTTAATTACATTTTTGGGAAATTATACATCTATTGCTACTGGAAGTCATGCCGAAGAATTGAATATCTTTGATACAAATAGTGGAAATGTTATAGAAAGCCACTCTTGCCATCAGTCACCGATAACTTTGGTTCAATGTACATCGCGTGAAACTGGAAGCTGGTCCACTTCTCGAAGTCACCTTTTACTATCATCTGGTAATTATGATGTTCACCTTTGGGATTATTTTGCACTTGCAAATGGTCCATTGCATGCATTTGACAACTGTAGAGCAGCACGATTCAACAACAGTGGAAGTATGTTTGCAACAATTTCATCAGAATCTTCTCGTCGAGAAATTCTTGTTTATGATGTTAAATCTTGCAATCTTGAACAAACGTTGTCTGACATTTTCTTTAGTTTCATCTGGGTCTATACGTATGCATGCATAATTTCTTGTCCATTTCAGTCCTTTGGTTCAATGTTTTTATGGAATGCTATTCTTTGGGACCATCCAGTTTCACATCTTGTACACCACTTTGACTAGTTCACCAACTATGGTGGTGGTGGCTTCCATCCAGTTGGAAATGAGGTTATTATTAATTCAGAGGTCTGGGACCTATGAAAATGTAAGCTACTTCGAAGTGTACCATCTCTAGATCATAATTTTATCACTTTTAATTCTACCAGAGACACCATATAAGAAGAAATATAGAAGATGTTATGTTTGCATTAAATACACGCAGAGCTCGTCATCCTTTATTTGCAGCGTTCCACACAATGGATGTTTTCCACTATTTAGACATTGCAACAATTGTTGTGGATCGTTGTGTCTTGGAATTGGCAACAAAACCGATAGATTCATTTTTAGGTCTAGTTGCAATAGATGACAATGATGCAATTGATTCATCTGATAGGATTTATGAGGTTGGGAGGCGAAGAACAACAGATGATGACTCAGATCCCAGTGATGGGTTGTAGACCGAGAATGAAGATGAGGATGACTCGGATGCTGATGAAGATGCTGGTGAAGATAGTTTAGATGTTGATGGAGAAAGTGATATGGATATTAGCAATGATGAAGATGATAGCATTGATGAAGGTGAAGATGGTGAATTTGATAGTAACGAGGACGATGATGGTGTGGGTATCCTGCAAATAATCTCAGACGATGAGGGGAGTCAAGGAATGGGGTCATTTAGTAGTGATGAGGATGTTTCTCTAGGTGAATTTGATGAAGAATTTATGTTCTTATAGATTGGTTGTGTTGATAATTATTGATATGCTACAGAGGCATTTGTTGTACAGGTATCACTTGCAGATCTTGCGTTGTATGCTCCGTAAGATGAGAAAATTTGATGAATAATTTATGATCTTATAGATTTTCTATGTTGATAATGATTGATATGTTACAAAGGCACTTGTTTTACATGTATCACTTGAGGATCCTGTGTTGTATGCTTCGTAAGATGCGCAATGGAAAAATTCTTGATCATGAGGTCATCTATTGAGGATGGGTTCATGGTTCTACAATCTTGTAGAATTTATGACAATTATTATTTACAATGAATAGATTTTTATAGCATTAATTTTTCATTGTTATCAGTGGAAACTACCAACTAAATCCAACAATTAGAATGTTCACGGGAACCATCAAAATTCCAAGTTACCGCATTTTATCTAAAAAAGAGAGACATATATATCTATCTATGTGTCCATCTATTGATCCATTTGGTATTCACAAGGATAAGTCCCTTTCATTCCTCATCTATATCGGATGAATATTGGGAATGAGAGGACCAACCATTCTAGAGCCAGATCTGTTGGGTTTGTGTTATATTCTTTCCACGACTAGTCACGTGCGGGGGGGGGGAGGAGTACCAGGGGGGTGATAGCCCCCCTGTACATTGCGTTGGGTGCAACGTACAGGGGGGGGTGGTAGCCCCCCTTGTTGGGGTCCAAGGTAGCGCCCTGGGAAATTTTTTTTGGTCCTTATTTTCCGGTGGGCGGACCTGCCCATGGTTTTGTGCATAAGTTTGCACATGGTTTTGGGGCATGATGGTTTTCAGCCCCTGGTATTTTGTAGATCCGATCAAGGGAATTACGGTTATGTTCTAATCCAGGGTTAATGGATTGGGGTTTATGTATGCTTCGACATGTATATATATGTGTTGTAACACTAAAAGGAATATAATGAAAAATCAAGATGGTCGTCCCGATTTGGGATCCAAGGGAAAATCTCTGTGTTTATCTGTTTTATGTTTTATTATCTCGCTATTATTTATTTTCTATTTTAAGATTAGTTTGCAACTAATTTATGTACATGGTTAAAACCTACATTTGGTATCAGAGCAGTTTCGGCTTCAAGGGGATGCCTTTGCTTCTGAGGGGTTTTTTGCTCAAGCCTGAGGTAGACCCTATTCAGTGGGAGATCTACGAGATTGATTCTTGCAGTGAAAGAAAATGGCGAGCGACAGGAAGATAGAGATCGATAAATTTAATGGTCAAAGTTTTGAGTTGTGGAAGCTAAAGATGGAGGCTTTGCTGGTGGATAAGGACTAGTGGATCGCGGTAGATCCAGGTACTAAACCAACGACAATGTCAGATGAAGACTAGAAGGAATTGGATCGAAAGGCAAAGAGCACAATACGGTTGTGTGTCTTAGATTTAGTATTGTTGAATGTATTTGGGGAATCTACGACGAAGACCTTGTGGGACAAAATTGGAACTTTGTACCAATCTAAGTCTCTGGTGAATAAATTGTTCCCGCTGAAAAAGCTGTATAACCTAAGGATGAAGGATGGAGACTCAGTGACAGAGCATCTGAATGCCTTCAATACTATGGTAAGTCAGTTGTCATCTGTTGATATTAAAATTTTAGATGAAGATAAGTGCATCAGTTTTTTGTGTTCTCTACCAGACTCGTGGGACAGTCTGGTTATTGCAATAGGTAGCAATACAAATACCTTGAATTTTGATGATATTGTCTTAACCTTTCTGTCGGAGGAAATGAGACAGAGAAATATGGAGGGCCAAAATGGAGATGCCTTATTTGTACGAGGAAGGTCCCAAAATAGAAACAAGAATAAGGTTTCGAGTGGGAGATCTAAATCTAGAGGGAGATATAAATCTCCTGGAAAGTTTGTAAAGGTGTGTTGGAAATGCCAAAAGGAAGGGCACTACAAAAAGGACTGCAGATATAAAGCTCTTGAGAAAGGAAAGGGATATGATGATGCTCCTTCTGCAGAGGCAAAAACCACCTCGGATGAAGGTGGGGATGTGTATTTGGCTTCTTCTTCAAATACACATGTAGATCATGAGTCATGGTAGACTCGGGTGCATCCTTTCACTTCACTCCTCATAGGGAGTGGTTCTGTGAGTATGAGAAATATGATGACGGTGATGTCTTCTTAGGTGATGATAGGAAGGCCAAAATTGTCGGACGTGGAAAAGTCAAGCTGAAGTTTCAAGGTGGAAGGATTAGAACACTTCTTGGTGTTCTGCACATTCCTGCATTGGCTTGAAATCTAATTTCTGTAAGCAAGATGGATGATGCAGGTGTAAAAACAAAGTTTGAGAAAGATGCCTGTAAGATGGTTCAGGGAGCATTGGTATTAATGCGAGGAGTTTGGATTGGAACTCTGTACAAGCTTCAGGGCAACACTATTATTGATGGGTGCAACATTTCTGTGCTTCCCGAAAGTGGAGTGGAAATCCTAGTAGTCTCTGGAGAAAAGAACATGCTATGGCATCAAAGGCTTGGACATATTGGAGAGAAGGGCCTTCAGATACTGCATGGAAATGGTATGGTAGAAGGTATGTCTAATAACTCTCTGGATTTTTATTTCTGTGAAAATTTTGTATATGGGAAGTAGAATCGGCTGAGTTTTCCTTTTGGTGCTAAAAGGGAAAACAAGATATTAGAGCTTGTGCACAATGATTTGTTTGGACCTGTGTCAGTTCCATCACTGGGAAAGTTTGTGTACTATGTTTCATTCATAGATGACTTCTCAAGGAATACATGAATATATTTCTTGAGGAAGAAATCTGAAGTCTTTGAAAAATTTAAAGAATTTAAGGCTTTGGTGGAAAACCAGAGAGAGAAGAAGATAAAGGTGCTGAGGAAAGATAATGGTGGGGAGTTCTGCAAGAAGAAATTTGAAGAGTTATGTAAGAAGTGTGGTATAGCACGATAGAAGACTACTCCATACACACCTTAGAAAAATGGATTTGCATAAAGAAGGAATAGAACACTGATGGAAAAGGCAAGAAGCATGCTCAGTGGTAATAGGTTAGGACAAGAATTCTGGGCAGAGGCAGTTGAGACTGCATGTTACTTGGTTAATAGATCACCTTCATCAGCATTGGAGGATAAGACTCCACATGAGGTATGGAACAGTAAGAAACCCTCTCTTTCACATCTGAGGGTATTTGGATGTGATGCATATGTACATGTTCCAAAGGAGAAAAGGAGAAAGTTGGATAATAAATCTGAAAGGTGCATCTTTATTGGGTATAAGGATGGTTTAAAGGGTTACAAGCTTTGGAACCCGGAAACAAGGAAGGTTGTGTATAGCCGAGATGTGGTGTTTAGAGAGGTGAAATATATTGTTAAACATGAAGTCCTACCAAAGGAACATGAGAAGATAGAGTTTGAGCTAAAGGAGGATGAATCAGACTCTAAAATAGAAGAAGACTCAGAAGAGGAAGAGCCACAAACTCCAGCTGTGAGAAGATCACTTCGGGAAAGAAGACAACCAAAAAGGTATAGTCCATCTACTTTCTGTTCAAATTTTTCTTTAACTATAACTGATGATGATCCCACAAGCATTAGGGAGCTAGTAGATTCAGAGGATGGAAAACTCTGGAAGGAGGCCATGGTTGATGAAATGGCATCCTTGCGTAAAAATGAGGCATGGGATCTGGTGGAGTTGCCGGCTAGAAAGAAACCCATCAGGAGAAAATGGGTGTTTAATAAGAAGATGAATGTAGAGGGCAAGGTGGAGAAATACAAATCTCGATTGGTAGAAAAAGGTTATTCCCAGGTGCCGGGAATTGATTTTGGTGATATTTTTTCTCCTGTTACCAAAGTTACTTCTATTAGATTACTTTTATCTGTTGCTGCTGCATTTGATTTTGAGGTAGAACAGATGGATGTGAAGACAACATTTCTTAACGGGGATTTGGAAGAGGATATCTACATGAAACAACCTAAAGGATTTATGGTGAAGGGGAAGAAATATCTGTTATGCAAGTTAAAGAAGTATCTATATGGGTTAAAACAGTCACCAAGGATGTGGTATCAGAAATTTGATACCTATATGTGGGGACTTGGCTTCACCAGAAGAAAGGAGGATCACTGTGTTTATTTTAAATTAATTGGTGACCATGTTATTTATTTGGTCTTATATGTGGATGATATGTTGTTGATTGGAAATGACAAAGAAATTATCCAAGATTTGAAGACCCAACTGTTCTCCAAATTCGACATGAAGGATCTTGGTGCTGGAAACTATATTTTGGGCATGGAAATTAAGAGAGATCGGGCAAAGAGGAAGCTCTGGTTAAACTAGAGGAAGTATGTTGAGACTATATTGTAGAGGTTCAATGTGCAGGATAGTAAACTGGTGAATGTTCCGATTCCTGTAGGTACAAAGCTGTCTGTTGAATAGTGTCCCAAGACACAAGAAGAAGAGGAGGATATGTCCTGTGTTCCATATGCAAGTGCAGTGGGTAGCCTGATGTATGCAATGGTCTGTACTAGACTAGACATTGCACATGCGGTGGGAGTATTGAGCAAGTTTATGTCAAACCCAGGGAAGGAGCATTGGACATCAGTGAAGTGGGTTTTTAGATATTTGTGTGGCACTAGTGATTATGGCTTGTGCTACCAAGGAAGACCAGGATTGGAAAGACTGTTGGACATTTGTGGTTTTTTTGATGCTGACTGGGCTAGAGATCTGGACCAAAGAAGATCTACAACTGGGTATGTATTTAGCCTATTTGGAGGTGCAGTCAGTTGGATGAGTAAAAGATAGTCTGTAGTGGCTCTTTCAACTGTAAAGGAAGAATACATGGCAACCACTCTTGCAAGAAAGGAAGCAGTTTGGTTGCAGAGATTGTGTTCAAGTATGGGGTTGGTGCAGCAAGCTATAAGGATAGAATGTGATAGCCAAAGTGCAATTTTCTTGGCTAAGAACTCTTCCTATCATTCAAATACAAAGCACATTGATGTTCAATATCACTTTGTGAGATATATGGTTGAAGCTAAAAGGGTGTTGTTGGTAAAGGTGGACACTTTGAAGAATGTTGCAGATGCATTGACAAAGTCTGTGAGCACTCAGAAGTTCTCTTGGTGTAGAGAAACAATGGGTGTTGCAAAGCAGGGATAGTGACTCAACTCTCCTGTGGCCCTCTACGGAAAGAAAACAACAAGTGGGAGAATGTTGGGTTTGTGTTATATTCTTTCCATGACTAGTCACGTGTGGGGGGGTAACAGGGGGGGCGACAGTGCCTTGGGAAAATTTTTTTGGTCCTTATTTTTTGGTGGGTGGACCCGCCCATGGTTTTGTGCATGGGTTTGCACATGGTTTTGGGGCATGATGGTTTTTGGCCCCTAGTATTTTGTAGATCCGGTCAAGGGAACTACGGTTATGTTCTAATCTAGGGTGAATGGATTGGGGTTTATGTATGCTTCGGCATGTATATATATGTGTTGTAACACTAAAAGGAATATAATGAAAAATCAAGTTGGTTGTCCCGATTTGGGATCCAGGGGAAAATCTCTGTGTTTATCTGTTTTATGTTTTATTCTCTCGCTATTGTTTATTTTCTTTTTTAAGGTTCGTTTGTAGCTAATTTATGTACAGGGTTAAAACCTACAAGATCACGGTCTTTGGATCAACAACAACGGGTGCAATATACATCATTAAAGTGTTTTGTTTCGGTCTACAGTTTCGGTTTATATTCATTTGAAAATGCTGGAAAAAAAAACATTGCAATTGAAGCTACATTGGTGAAAACAAAAATAACATAATTTCAGATAAAATTCGATGAATGATAATTTGGGGGTAATCTTAAAAACTGTGTAGAGTATATGAGGCAACTGAATTTGAGGAAGGAATTAAAGGAGAGAAAGGGTACCTGTGTTAATATTCGCTTCGATTAATTGATCAAGGCTTCAGAACCACTGATCTTGCCATGGTGGTTCAAATCTGCCTTGACAAAATAGGCATTAAACAAATCGATGTTTGTGGGCAAGCCATTAAAGAGATCCTCCTCATCCGCTGATCACTTAAGGTATCCAAATTCAACCCTAAATTCCCGCGAATCACTACAGCATTTCATGTGAAAATACAGAACAAATCTGCAGCTAGGACGGAGTTCAATCAAGAACGTGAATCTATCTAGAGATCCTAAAGATAGATCTAGTGACCTGCACATGTTTACATATTAGTCGCAGGCAGATTGGAGATTGATATTGGTGTTTTGCGATGCCCAACACTTCTTACAACCCTTCAACATTAGTATACAATAGCATACCCTAAGGTAGGAAGAAAAGGCGGAAAAAATAAATTTTAAATTTGGATTCTTGTTAAAGTTCTTAATAAATAATTATTTTAATTTTTATATAAAATTTTAAAACATTATATTTTATAAAAATGTTTTTATATAAATTTTAAAAAAATTATATTTTATGAATATATAAAATGTATTGAATGCATATTTTGTTATCTTATTGTATACTTATTTCAAAAAAAAAATATTTTTAATTTTCCAAAATTACAAAATAATAACTAACCATGTTGTCATATATACATTTAAACACATTTAGATTTGGATTTTATATAATTAAGAAAAAAATTATAAATATCTTTTAATTAATGTTTAATTATCTTATATTATGGTGTTATGAACACAAGTGAGATTTAGTTTTATAATTATTAAGTTATATTTTAAAGCTAAAAATTATTTTTTAACAATGTATTAACCTTCCATAACCAATTTCAATGTAGTTCATTATCATGGTAGTAAAAAATGAGTCTCATAAGTCTTGCCCTCGCCTAAACCCTTCATAACCAATTTGGATATACTTCATCATGATGATACTAAAAAATGAATCTCATGAGTCCCACCCACACATTGGTACAATTCTACTCACGTCACCATTGATCTTTCTCCATGAATCAATAATATTGTACTGAGAAACACCATAATATATGACATTTATATTTCCCACAATTGCAAAATCACCTTCAATCCTTCAACATGAGAATTCTTCTCCCATATTTTTGAACTAAACATGGCAAGGCCATCCTGTAGCAACAAGAATTTATGAGAACCACCCCCCCCCCCAAAACAATCTATCTTTCAATCTCTCATGTTGGATTCTGGTACCCCTAGTGAGCATATATGAGTGTAGGGGAACACAAATTCATAAGACAATGGGCACCCAAGGGGAAAGGTTTTTGCATCGAAGAGGGAGTCCTTGATTACATAGATGTGGTTTTCTAAGATTTTGCATCAATGAAATGTAGATTTGAGGGGGAATTCAGGAAAAAAAAATATTTGGTTGAATTTTCATACAAAAGGGTTGATTCAACTTCAAATTTTGATACTTTGTGTTTACTAACTTTAATGTCATAACATATAACTAGTGGTTTGCAAGTCTTTGTCTCGTTTCATCTTATTTTATTTCAATTGTGAAGTGACTAAGCCTTGAACCCAAAATATTTATAGCTATTTTTTACAAAGTATGCATTGCCTCATTTACTCTCATTTTACTTCAGTTAAATGGATCAACTAGGCCTTGAGCCCCAAATCCACACAACTAAGATTTGCATACTACAAAATTCGCTCTCTCCCTCGTATTACACTTGGTTTAGATATTTTTTTTCTTAGAAGAGAATCAATGCCTCACTAAGTACCTTACATGTTAACTTATCATCCAATCCCATTACATTTTCCAAGCATTGGGGACATTAATAAAATTTCAAAATTCAATTACGTACTCATTTGATGCAATCACCACATTCCATCAATTTCAGTTAAACTCTACAAACAAATGTAAAGTAATTATTTTAATTTCTTTCATTGATTGTAAATTAGCAGGTGAGAAAAATGAAAACGCAACCCTATTTTTAAAGTACAATCATCCAAAAACTCATCAAAGACTAAAGATAGGTTAAAATGTTCATGAAGTGAAAAATATTGTTGGCATCCTCGAGAATAAAACTACTTTCAGAAGCCCGGTCCAAATTTTACCATAAACACAAGAACCAAAGTGAGGAGCCTATTTTAAATTTTTTATAACATGATGTATTATAAGAATTTTTAAAGAATCACGCATGAATACAAAAAAAGTTTTGTATCTAGTATCATTCCAGATAGAGAAAAGTACTCATTATGCTATCTATGACATGAGTAAGAAATTCTACCCACCTACTTTCAAAATCATCAAGGACATTTACAGATTAAAAAGGAATTGATTATGCCACTTATGACCAACAAAGATTTACTTCCCACCTTTCTAAACTATAATGTATATTTAAGCTATTAGATTTTCAACATCCTTTCTATGATGCAATGTGTTACAACTTTCCATTATATTTATGTATAGATTATATGAGTTTATGTACTTGTAAGATGCATAAATTCCAAAATAATTTTCCAAATACCCATGTTGCCACTAACTTAATTGTTTAAGTAAGAGAGACTGTTTATTGCAAGAAGCATGCATCAATCAAACTTTACTCTACTCACAATTTACAAACCTAACCAATTTTTGCATACACAAACACATTCAAGACTAATCCACAATAATAAACAATGTTCAAAACAATATCTTGATAGGGATCAAACTACTAACAAATGATCAAAACAATATATTTATAGAGATCAAACCACTAACAAGTAATAGTAGTAGAGCAAAGAGTTAGCACACTTTATGTGTGATAACATTTTTGACATGATTCCCTTCAAACAAGAGGCCACCTAAACATTAGCACAATTAGCACCCTTTATGTGTGATAAAATTTTTGACATGAAGCCCTCTAAACAAGATGCCACCTCAACATTAGCACAATAAGACAATCATGTCTCGAGAATTTGTAAATAACAATAATGATATCCATTTTTTTAATCAAAAAACGGACCCCCCCGCCCCCCCCATCTAGTTATTTGACTACTATATTTAGAGGTGCACATACTCTACTCCACATGGTTTTAACTATTAGACCCACTTAAAATATAAATAACATAAATATTTTGTAATTGACGTACAATGCATTGGTGATTTTGAGCGCATAAAATGTCCTTGAATTGTGCACAAGAAAAATAAAATTTCATTGCTTCAAGTACGAGTTTGAATGGTTAGAGTGGAATTCCATAAAAGGCCTCAACCCAAAAAGAACACAACCCTTGATAGGTTCTGTTTTCAACCCTAGAGACAGCCTTGAGTTGTGAAATACGAGTGCCTAGGACATCTTACACAGCAAGGAGCATATGATATAATATGGGAAGTTATTAGAAAATGGCTCTCATGCTATCTCTTGTAAACAGGAAGGTTAATTTGAATGGGACCAAAACTTTCAGAAGCTTGACACATGGAAAGCAATAGAACAGAGGCAAGGTGTGAAACTTTAATACAAGTGTATCAGACAATTCAAAGGTATCTTACTGTAAAGAGGGCCGGGTTCTAAAATACCTCACAAATATGAATAATCAGAAGGTGTTTACTACGTATGAAAGATTGAGATAATAATAACTGTCATTGAGATGATATCTAGAAACAAATATCAACATGTAATGGGCTTACAAAATTAAGAATCCATACATGACAATGGAATTTTAAAAATAACATCCTATAGAAGCTAATATAGCAGAAGTATGGTTGGAGTGGAAAATGAAACAATATATCATGCCTGAGCCATATTTAATGTGCTAGACAGGTTCTGACATAAGTATCAACTAGGATAACGTCATACCAAAACCAGTGGGCTGCTCTCATTCCAGAACATGATACAAGATAAATGGATGTGAATGAAATGAACAGCTAAACTATAACACATAGGAAATATTTACGAACTGTAAAGCACCAAGACCATAATCCTCATTAAAGATAGAATTCCTCATCAATGAAACCCAATGGGCTCTTTGCATTCATATTAAAGCTTCAACAAAATGCATACAAAATTCTTTCACAGCATGTTCTTCTAAAAATTTGGAACCCCTTTTACAATCTGTTCTTGGGGATTCTTATAGGAGAAATAATGTTCAATGTAAAGCCTAGAGTCTTAAGTTTCAGGTGATTTACAAAGAAATGAATGAGAATTCAATGAAACACCCATGAAATGGTTGCGAAAGGTGCGACCCAGTGTGAGCAGAGGGCGATTAGCTTTGAGCCGTTGGATCTCAGGAGGAGATCAACAGGGGGGGTTAAAATATGAACCTTTGGGAAGGTCCGATGGAGGAAAAATAGTGGAGACACGATGCAATGTGGACTATAGATCTGGATTGAATGGATGTCTATGATTGAATCAGAGGGCCGCAATCGGGGGAGGCAGCGAGAAACACTTTCGAGAACTTACGATTGGCGACGTGCGATTGAGCACCAACCATCCGATCTGTAACAAGATTGACTACAGAGACTCAATCGGTGGGAGATGGACGGGGGTAAATGAGAAAAGTGGGAGAAATAAGGGCCTTCGAATCAGAATGGATGGACGGTGGAGATTGGATCAGGGGTCAGCAGTCGGAGGAGACAGAAGGAGGGGACGCTTGGGTCCGCGCGATGCAATTACGCGCTAGCCATCCAATCTGAAGCCAAATTGAAAACCCACATTCAATTGGAGGGGTGAAAGGAGAGGAATGACGGTGACAGTACGATTAGCACATGACCGTCATATCTATGTAGATCGACGGCTCTGATCACAGCGGGAAACGATAGAACAACCTTCCAATCGCATCGGGAGTTTTAAGAAAGAAAGGGAAGGGCGCACATTTGAATGTTCTGATTGAGATAAGCGCCTATGGGTTTAGCACTTGGTCTCGGCCCCCGGTCGCATGGTGGGAAAGTGGTTAAGGGGCTGGCCGAAAGGGGCTAGGCCTGTCATAGATAAAAGTGGGTTTTAGGCCTCTTTTAATGCTTTTTAAGGCTAGAGAGGGCATTCGGTAAGGGGAATAAAGGGATTTTAAGGAAAACAAAGGTATTTGAGAGGTTTAAAAGGGGATTTGGGTGATTTTAAGGGGTTAATGAGGAATTAAGAGAGGGGAAAAAGGTGAAGAAAACAGGGGGGGTAAAAAGGCCTTTTGGGCATTCTCCTTCACAAATAGAGAGGCTTCAAAACTGGGAACAACAACGAATGTTAACCATATGATCAACATCGGATCCACATGGGGACGACACGTTCATCCTTGGGCGTGTCGAGAACTTCGCAAACCACCTGTTAATCTTCTGGGTGCATTTGGACTTACAGACCCTTTACATCATCAATTTTTTACAAACAGGAAAATAAACCTATTCTACTTCTACCCTTATTACTCCATGAGACCAGATTAAACTGTTGGTCTCATATTTTCTCTACCTAAGCTACATCTTCTAGGATTAAACCGTCTAGCAGACTTCTTCTCTACATTTTAAGATAGAAATTGAAAAACAGTCAAGCCAGGATTAGAGTGTCTGGCTTGTTGTAGGCCATGTAATAAAGACAAAACTTCTCATGGACTGAAACTTTGCAGAAATTTAAAACTACTGACCGAATTCTCACAGACTAAGCTTTATTGAGCTTTCCTACCTACTCTACTCTACTTGGAAATCTCTCATTCTCTAGGTGATACAATAATGCCAGTGCAGCCAGTCAAGCAGCAACAAAAAAGGATAGGAGCACTGACTGCTCATCAGAGACCACCATAGGGTGCTATGCAGGTGGTTTTTCAAAACTGTGGTCACCATTAGTGGTGACCTCTCCTGATGAATCTGGCCCTGGTGAAGGATCAATTCTGGAGAATTTTGAGCTAATCAGGGCCTCCATATATTCTGCCATAGGATCAATGAACATATGATGTACACTTTTTTCTTTCAGGCCTTCCATGACTAGTAGGTTGTCTTTATCCTGGGCCGCTTTGATTTCTGCATCTTCCACTACGTTTTCAATGTGGCTCTTGAGAACCGGATCATCTTCTTCTTGTACTTCGAAAGGTAGTGAAATTTCATCTTTCTTAGGGGGAGGGAGACTTTCCAAAAAGGCTCTCGGGTCTCTAAACTGATATGGTTTTTCTTGTGATTTCAGAAATTCGATCTCAGCTTCATATATTTCAACCACCAATTCTAGAAATATTTTCTTAAGCATGGGTTTGAAACTTGAGATGAGAAGAATAGCCCGTGGAAGGTCATCCACTTTCAGTTCTGCCAAGCCATGTGACATTACATCTCGACACTCTGCTATGAAACTTGGATGCATTTCTGCAAACTGCTCAGAGTCTTCCATTGGTGAAGTGGCTTGGTCTTTAGCATGGCTGATGTTGTACTGCGACATGGTCTCCCAGTGGATTCTCGTGAAACCAAGATAATCAGCGGCCTACTGATCACCAGTGGAGTATTTTAATCATTTAGGAACTGTGGAGTCGCCAAGGTGAGGGATCTACAACTCTCAACTCTTCATGCTCACCTTTCTGAAGAGTGAATAAAGATTTTGTCGAGGCCCAGGGATTTAACTTTTCTTAACTTCATTCCCTAGCAACAGCGCCAAAAATATGTCGTCAACTCTAGAGACAGCCTTGAGTTGTGAAAGACCAGTGCCTAGGAAATCTTATACAACTAGGAGCATATGATATAATACGGGAAGTTATCAGAAAAAGGCTCTCATGCTATCTCGTGTAAACAGGAAGGTTAATTTGAATGGGACCAAGACTTTCAGAAGGGAAAGCAATACTGCAAAGGCAAGGTGTGAAACTCTAATACAAATGTATCAGACAATTCAAAGGCAGCTTACTGTAAAGAGGGCTAGGTTCTAAAATACCTCACAGAGATGAATAATCGGAGAGTGTTTACTGTGTATGAAAGATTGAGATAATACTAACTGTCATTGGGATGATATCCAGAAACAGATATCAACATTTAATGGGCTTACAAAATTAAGAATCCATACATGACAACAACGTTTTAAAAATAACATCTCATAGAAGCTAATATAGCAGAAGTATGGTTGGAGTGGAAAATGAAACAATATATCACGCCTGAGCCATATTTAAAGTGCCAGACAGATTCTAGCATGAGTATCAACTAGGATAAATTCATACCAAAACCAATGGGCTACTCGCATTCCAGAACATGATACAAGATAAATGGATGAAAACGAGATGAACAGTTAAACTATCACATATAGGGGAGAGTTACACACTGTGAAGCACCAAGACCAGAATCCTCATTAAAGATAGAACTCCTCATCACTGAAACCCAATGGGCTCTTTACATTCATATTAAAGCTTCAACCAAAATGCATACAAAATTATTTCACAGCCTCTTCTTCTGAAAATCTGGAACCCCTGTACAATCTGTTCTTGGGGGTTCTTATAGGAGAAAAGTGAGTAACAGGAGTGGACGATCTACATTAAATTGATTCATTAAGACAACACGGAGGAAGCGTCCACGCCCATATTCCTTAATGGCACTGCGTTGTTGTATTTACTTTATAGTATGGCTGAGGGGTCTTTTTCAGGTCGATATCTGACCTTTGATGTTTCTTTGGAGTCCTTTCTAGCTATTTGAAACTCTGCGCTAGCCTTCTGGAAATGGTGAACTAGATAGAAAGTCCGCGGGCCTCCAGACTCAATAATTGCTGGTTCTGATAGTCTTTAAGAAGCTTCTGTCAGTGTAATTAACTGTTTATGGGCTCAAGGAGGCATGGAGGCTTTAGTGGGAAGGTGTACTATCTGGAGAAAAACGTCCCGAAGATATTCGAACACAGATATGGCTGTTATGTGTGCTCTTCAGTCTTCCAACTGCGTCCTTTCCTTTTGAGCGTAGGATTAAGCATTAATTATTCAATAATAGGCTTTAATCCTTCTAACCCATCTCCGCTGTTACTCTGACTGCTGCTACAATAACCTCTTTTCTTACCGAATCACAGTGACTGTGATTGCGGAACCTAGAATGAATTCATCACTCTGTAACAACCCTGCACAATACGATAAACTCATTAAGAAATCCAGGGAGTGGTGGAAGGAATGATGTGAAGGCTTGGAGGAATGGTGGAGGTCATGGTGGAGAACAGGCGGAGAAATAATAATTAGTGTAAATCCCAGAGTTTTAAGGTTCAGGCGATTTACAAAGAAATGAATGAGAATGCAATGAAACACCCATGAAACGGTTGCGAAAGGCGGGACCCGGCGTGAGAGGAGGGCGATTAGCTTTGAGTCATTGGATCTCAGGAGGAGATCAACGATGGGGGTTAAAATATGAAACTTTGGGAAGGTCCGATGGAGGAAAAATAGTGGAGGCGCGATGCAATGTGGACCGTAGATCTGGATTGAATGGAAGACTATGATTGAATTAGAGGGCCGCAATCAGGGGAGGCAGCGGGAAACACTTTCGAGAACTTTCGACTTGCGACGCGCGATTGAGTGCTGGCCTCCCAATCTGGAACAAGATCGATGGCGGAGACTCAATTGGCGGGAGACAAAAGGGGGTAAAGGAGCGGAGCGGGAGAAATAAGGGCCGTCAGATTAGAATGGATGGACGACGGAGATCAGATCGGGGGTCGGCAGTCGGAAGAGACAGAAGGAGGGGACGCTTGGGTCCGCGCGATGCGATTACGCGTTAGCCGTCCGATCTGAAGCCAGATCGATGACCCACATTTAATCGGAGGGGTGAAAGGAGAGGAATGATGGGGGCGGTGTGATTATCGTGGGACCGTCATATCTATGTAGATCGACGGCTCCGATCGTAACGGAAAATGATAGAACAACCTTCCAATCGCATTGGGAGTTTTAAGAAACAAAGGGAAGGGCGCACATTTGAATGTTCTGATTGCGATGAGCGCCTATGGGTTTAGCACTTGGTCTCGGCCCCCAGTCGCATGGTGGGAAAGTGGTTAAGGGGCTGGCCGAAAGGGGCTAGGACTATCATAGATAAAAGTGGGTTTTAGGCCTATTTTAATGCTTTTTAAGGCTGGAGAGGGCATTTGGTAAGGGGAATAAAGGGATTTTAAGCCAAACAAAGGTATTTGGGAGGTTTAAAAGGGGATTTGGGTGATTTTAAGGGGTTAATGAGGAATTAAGAGAGGGGAAAAAGGTGAAGAAAACAGGGGGGGGGAAAAGGGCCTTTTGGGCATTCTCCTTCACAAATAGAGAGGCTTAAAAACTGGGAACAACAGCGAATGTTAACCATATGATCAACAGATTCCACGCAGGTTGAGATTGGAAACTCATTATTTCGTTAATTTGTATATTCAAACCAATTGTCACATATTATGAGAAATACTATAATAAATAATGGACTATAATTTAAAATATGTGAAGGTAAAATTAGCATAACAAATAAATGTTTTATTCCAAAATTCATACCATTAGATATACTTAATGATTTAAGAACTATGTTGATTCTCATAGAGTCAGCTAAATTCCACAAAGGGCAACACCACATGGACCAAATGCCAATATGAAAGGGAGTTTAGAAAACATGATTATTTTTTCTCTTCAAATGAAGAAACTACAATGATCCAAGTTTTCAAGGTGTTCGAGACTTCCAATAAAAGTAGGAAGTGTATGTTAAGTTGAGCTCATAAGATAACAAGGTAGTTAGTTCATGAGAAATTCCAGTTAATAATTTAACTCATACATCTGCTGAAATATTTGTATGAAAACCTTCTATGGAGTAAACATGAATATAAAAAATCATGCATCCCTCACAATAACCTTATATTTCCTTAGGATCACCCTTTATAGTGTAACAAAATGTGTAGGTTGTACTGATTAGAATATCGATTATAATCTTCAATCCTCCTGCCCCACGAATGAGGCAATTTTGCATATTAGTAGGTAGGACATATAATATGTTATTATTTAAATTCATGTATATTCTACACTTGGGATAGCTAGAAAGGAGTACATTAATGACACGAAGTTTCTTATTCTCCTTTTAAAATTTTTCTTCCAGACATTATCATCTTAACACAATCTCATACTTCTCACTCATTCAACCGTTTTGTAGTGTTTTTGTTCCACACTTGTTTCCATATTCACTGGACAATTTTGAAGCTATATATTTAAGTTACAACTCTGGGAGGTTAGAAATTTTATTAGTGGTTTGGATCATTTCGATTGTTTGGGATAAATAGTTAGTGTTTTGTATAAGGTATTGTGCTTTCATCACCACTATATGGACCATGATTAAGGTTCTATTTTTTTCTTTTACTTCATTTAGAAATCAATAGATGAGAAGAACAAGGATTAAACTACCTAAAATAAATACCATGTTTTCTACCTTGTGCTTTTCAAAATGTATAAATTTTACAAATTATGTGCTTCCCATTCCTAAAATATCAGTTGGTTGATGAATCATATGCGAATATTAATGAAGAAGTTTAGTATGGTTGTTGTTATGAAATGGTTTTTTATGGTTTTTCATTGTTTATGAAATATTTATAGGCCATTACAAAAAATAAAAAGGGAAATTCCCTCACTATAAACTAAAATTAAAATGATGGACAAAAAATTCAAACAAATGAGATATAATTAAAATTAAAATTAAAATAATTTTTAAAAACTCAGAAGAAGAAGAAGAAAAAACAACCTTTGAGACTCTGATAATTGTGCGCCTTAAAATGTTTTGGATCATGCTTCCTTTAAATTTGTCTTACACATGGAGGAAAATCCCAATTGAAGTGGTTATTTAACAACTTCCTCACCTTCCCTAATTTTGCATATTCTTCCTTGAAAATTGAATGTGTGAAAATTACGGGGAGGTGAAAAATAAAATTATATGGGTTCGATGAAGGGATGAAACCGTAGTTTGAAAAGGAGGCCAAGGGTTTGAGAGGTATTTCTAGTATATTTTTTGGTGGAAAGGACATGTTTCTTCTTAGGGAAAAATTATGGGAAGGATTGCAAGGATTTGTGTCAATTCAAGCCCATGTATTCCTTTCGTATTTTTGTAATTCTATAATGAAGACGAGGTGTTGAGAATTATACACCCACAACTCCTTTTAGCCCATTAGGTGGACGATGACAATAACAAATTGCTTAAATATGTGCTTATTCCTATTTCGAGAACTAATAACAGGGGCAATTGCATTATTATATTCAATAGTGAAATAACAAGAATTGAAACTATCTATATCTCAAGAAGTTGTTTAACCAGAAAATTATCTAGCGTCTTTAGGTAATAATAATTCTATGCATGTGGTGGAAACAAAGACAAAAGTAGGAGCATCGATTCTAGTATATGAATGATGGGCCCTGATGGAGGCAGAAGATTATTTGGATCGAGTAGATTCAATTCCATTTCCCCTCTGAATTATTAATATTCCCTTCTCATTCAAGAAGATCTATACCTGGCGATATATTTTGTTAATTAAGTTTCCTAAGAACCTCATCGAGTAGCAAAGATAAAGGTTTAACTGATAGTCAAACACTTAAAACTACTCACAGCTCACGTCTTCATTCTTAGAGTGTGGAGCAAACAAAGCAACCTAGAAACTTCAATTAGGGGAAATCCTCATCAATCTACAACCAATTCGGATCAAGTCCTATTCCAACTTCATTATGGTTCTCTTCATTCTTTGGTTGCACATCGAGCCTCGAGCCCTTCCTGTTTTTGGACCCCACATAAGAGAAATCGTATCTATGGGATGTGATTGAGGTTATGATTTACATCAGTTAAGTTGTGAGAAAATTAGAACATTAAATTAAGTATAGGATGACTATGAATAGTTTTCAACACAGTATAGGGTAATTCAAAAGTATATTGTCAAGTATTCGATGATAAAAGCTTGACTATTTGAGTATTTTCAACCATAAATTATCCTTTTACTAATGATCGACTGACATTAGGTATTCTCGTATACCAGCCAATAGTCATGGATCTTGAGAAATATAGGGCATTAGCATTAGGGTGATTTCTCTTCATTGACTGTTTTTGAATGCTCTTTAATGTCTTAAGATTAGGATTATTATTTTTTAGATCATTAATGTTTTTATTCATCAAACAATAACCAATGCTTGAACATAAGAAGACAAGATACACAACTTATAGGCTATGAGCCAGTGCCAAAGCCTCTCACTCTTTGAGCAGAAAACCGACACAAAATTATTCTTATAGAGATTCACCAAAATGTGTGCCCTCTTGTCATTGATTTTGTTAACAAAAGTGTGCTTTATATGACTCAATAGGTGAAGTAAGGGTTGGGCTATCTTAAAGGGTTTTTAAAGTAATTATGTGGGGAGTTGGTTATGATTCTTCTTTTCCTAAGTCCATAGTTTCTTTGTTTGATATGTTTAGGGTTTTAATCCCTTGTGTTTGGTGGGATTGTCATCAAATGTTAAGGTTACTTACACAATATTTTATGTTTAGGGGATAATGTAGGCCAATAAGCTAAGTCGATAAACTCCCAATCAATGTATAAATAGGAGTTAGTTGGATTCATTTGTATCATCACTTGACTTGGGATCTCCACTACAAGGAAAAGACCCTCTAGTGGAGCTTATAAAGGAGGTTTTTAGTGTTATAAAATTGGCCAAAATTGTCAAAAAAACATTTGCTACAACATATGTTTATGGTTATGGAGGTTTTGACGGAGCTTTTAATGGAAATTCAACACAACTAAAAAAAATGGGCAGCCGGAGGTTATTACGGATGTTTTTTTCATCAGTGCACTACTAAGGTTTCAACGCACCGGTGTGTTTCATATAGACGGTGGCCCCGGGGCGGTCGAAGGTTCCTGCACCGGGCCGTCAAGGTATCAAACAACGCCGGGCACAGTGTTGGTGATACAACGCATGGGGATGTACCAATTTGTCTTGGGATTTGTGCGGTGCCCATAGGTCGTCTCAACGCACCGGTACATAGACTTATAGAAACGCACCGGTGCGCCGTATTAGACAAACACACTGATATTTATAATTGGTATTGGTATTTGTGTGGTGCCCATACGTCGTACAAATTCACCAGTGCGTATTCTAACATAAAAGCACTGGTGTGCAGTATTGCACAAATGCACCGAGATTTTTAATTAGTTTTGGTATTTGTACGATGCCCATAGGTCGCAGAAACGCATCGGTGCGCTTCAGCATACAAAAGCACTAGTGTACAATACCTGACACGCACCGGTGTTTATTTTGTATTTTTTAGAAACATCAACCTGTGACAGTGCAATTATTGTGATTTTTCTAAATTCATTATTCATCAAAAGTTGACACATCTTATAACAATATTCATATTAATTAAATTTTTATTAATGCATTTGAATGTGATGTTTGGATTAATTTGTTATATCGTATCATAATTATTGTGGTTTTTTAAAATTCATTATTCATCAAAAGTTGACACATATATATCTTATAACAATATTCATATGAATTAAATTTTTATTAGTGCATTTGAGAACGAAAATGGAGAACGTGATAGCGACAATGGAGAACGCAATAGAATAAATTAAAACATATATATATATATATATATAAGACTGTCTTTGTCATACAAAATGGGACAGTTATTGGTATCCCTTTGTCTTTCAATTGGGACACTATGTCCATTACATTAAACAAAATGTCTAATTTCGTAGACATATTTCAAAAAATAAAAAGCCTTGCTTTGATATCCAAACATAGTGATCATCATTCCTCGCTTGAACTGTTATCACTGCTAGAGCTACTTCCATGACTTGGGTTATTTTCAGGAATGTTTTGTTCACGGTGATGATTGTTTTCTTCTTCTTCACCTTCCATCTACAAACATAAAAATAAACCGAAATGAGTATATATACATTGGTGAGAATAATGAAAATTGCAATATTAAATAATATACATCAATGTAAATTGAAAAGAAAAATGACGTACCATAACAACAATTGACTCATAAAGTACACACATTCTTTCAAAACCATGTACCATGCCATCTTTCAAAATTTCATCTGTTGGCGCAGTTGCATACTTTGTTTCCTGCAAGTTTTATACCCCATACCAAATCATATATTTAATATAAAATATTTTTTTGTTCTATTAATTATAGAGGGAGCTAAGTAAAACAAGATCGATAGATGCTTACAAATTCCACAATTAATTTCTAATATGCCAACATATGCTCACAACCCATATTTAACCCAATTTCAATCAATTCGTCTGATGGTTCTTCTTTGTATGTTAGCACTTGTTTTAAGAAATCCAATGATGATTTTTGTAAAACAACTTAAAAAGTACAAAAATTAAATCTAGTTAAGTTGTTATAAGGAAGTAACAATTACTCACAAACTTAGATATCAACCCTTTTCTTCCTTTTCGTCCTGTTTTATGTGTTGAATGGGTTCCATTTTCTTTTCTTTTCTGCAAGAAAATTCTTGAAAATTAATATTTAATGCTAAATTGTTTATTTATTGCACCTAATGATCGAAAAATTCAATGATTACATATTACATCTGAAGCACGTTGTTTTTGAGATGGCTCCTCTTGCGATGCAATTTTGTCCATTTCTTTGACCATCTCCTTGTACACCTTTTTGGACATTCCTACTGACATATTTTTGATACCAGCTCGTTCATATTTTGAGATTTTCATAATCTTCTTGAAAATGTAACATGACAATAAAATATTTAATTTTTATATTGATATATGAAAATTAAATATAATAAAAGTGATATTTATAAATAATTCTAGACAAACATTTAAAGGAATATTACTTTTGCATTCCTTCTTTTTTGTTGTTGTATGTTTTTTCTATTAAAACTCTGACATGTCTCATTGACCAATTCTCTGGAAAATCTTCCTGTAGTTTAGATAAAATTTGGTTCTTGGAATCATGGGATTGGTTTTTGTATTTTAAGTGGAAAGAACATCTATACATTCATTCCACTAGATCTCTCAAACTTTTGTAAAAGTTTGTCCCCCTTTCGTTAACCTCCAACACCACTCCAGATGAGCTAAGGAGCGATTCATTTTCATTTGCATGTTCTATTTTTTTTCTTTTCTTAGAACAACATTAATTTTCTGAGTTGTTGGTCCCTGTAGAACATTTAACATATTTGAATTAATAAACTGTTTGACACATGTTATCTAATAATTTTAAGTATATTATTAATGATAATAAAAAAAATAAACTCATATTGGATCGGTAGTATCTTTTCATTCACCTAATTCATCATTTTGAAAAATTTCCATCAAGCTTTTACACTCTTCTGGTCCTAGATCCGAAATAATCTTATCGAACTTCGTCATTTTGTGGCTCTGCATGATACACAGTAAAAAATACATATTAGTTAAACTTACATATAGTTCAAAAATAATATTTTTTATAAAGAATTTACAAAGAACTTTCCTTGTTTTCTTTTCTTGATGTGTTATCAGTATTTTTGTTACTTGATCTCTTGTCAGCCATTTCTTTATCAATCTGAAACCTGTACCATATCATTCATTAATATATTTATAAATAAATTGTCAACTTTTCAGGTAAAAAATAAATCTCAAGAAATAGGTGCGCCTTTCATGATGTACACACCAATGTCGGTGCGTGGGGGTATTAGAAACGCACCTAAAAAAAAATATGATAGACTGTACGACACGTGAGGGTCTTATATATGCATCGCAAAAATAGTGTAATAGACCATACGGTGCTATCCTCGTAACATGGAGCACCGATGCCCTATTTCAGATATGGTGCACTGATTGAAAAAATATTGTTTTCAAATATTTTATTACACAGTACTTGCGCAGTTCCCTATATAATACAGTGCACTGGTGCTCTAGGTTACGTAGGGCGCATCGATAAAAAAAATCCATTTTTTCCAAAAATTCACGCAAGGGCCGAATGGATTGGGATTCGACTATGCAAGTCGTCCTATGGGTTGGATGTCAATATAAAATGAAAAGCCCTAATTCTGAAATCATAGAAAACAGAAAGAAGAAAGGGCAGAAACAAAAAAAATGAAGGGTTTAGGGTAAAAATGGATAAAACTGCAGAAAAAAGTAAAAAAAGTGCAGAAAAAGTAAAAAAAATAATCAAATTTAATCACAAGATGGTTTGAAATTCTATGATATAGGGGTTGAATCACTAGAGGTTTGGTTTCTGATTGTCTGAATACTTCTGTTCGAACGTATTTCGCTGCTCCAAAGTGCTCTCATGCTCTATTGCTCCGGGTATGTCTCTTGCAAATCTTTGGCTGAAATTTTAGCAAAAAAAAGTGAAATAATGAAAAATGTTTAATATTTAAAGAATTATTTTATGAAATTTTAATTTCAAAAATATTTTGCCACCCATTTTTCAATTTGCCGCTTTTTTTTTCACTTAAAGAAAATAGAGTTGCGTTTTTTTTATTTGCGTTTATTCGTCACCAGTGCGTCACTTAATAGCACTGCACCGGTGCGTCAATTTGTAACACTGGCACCGGTGCGTAGTAACTAAAATGCACGGGTGCAACTATATGTACAGTTGCACTGATTTGCGGTTAATGCACCGAAATTACTTTTAGGTGTGTACACCAAAATTTAGTGAACTCCAACCATATAAATTGAGAATTATAATTTTGTTTATTCTTGAGAATTAGAATTAGAATTAGAATGGAGAATTGGAATTGGATAAATTCCTGATGGAAATAACTATTCTTCCAATGCATTTTGTTTATTATAGGAGGTCCCCACTGATTATGTGGAGAGAATGCAATGTGGGGCATGTGAAGAGGCAATACTATAGGGCCCAAGTGGGCAATTGTGGCATGTGAACCTGTGCTATGCTAAAACATGGGCAATTTTCACAAATGGTTGGGAAATTTTTGTTTCTGAGTAATTTATTGAAGTTGGAGATATTTTAGTTTTTAGACATGTTGGAAATGTACATTTTTATGTGAAAATATTTGGGCCATTTATTTTCAAAACTACACCTCTTTTTCTTTCAGAAAAAAAAACTTGAACCTTTCCATAACTTGCAACAAGAAAAGGTGCCCCATGATCTACTTGCTCATTTGTAAGTTCCTCCTCCATCTTAGCATCCAATTTCCTCTTTTCTCCTTTGTGCTTTCTATCTTGATCTTTAAAATTTTTATACAATCTTTGTTTTATGAGAAACTAACCTTGAATGTTCTGGGAGCAATGACAACGAGTCCTTCATTCTACATTTGTTAGCAGAAGAAGACTGATTTTTGACTAAACGATGTAGTTATTACATGTAGAGGCAATGGTTTCCAATAGAAAATGAGTATAGGGTTGAGAAGAGGAAATACATTTCAAAATGGGCTATTATGTTAGCTTTTCCAATGGGAAACCAATTTGCAGGTGGAAATATGATAGCTGTAGGTATCTATTCTTTTCTTCCCACAGAAATGGTCACTAGATTTCCATTTATAATACAAGCATAATTTTTATTGGTTTCATCCACAGGACCACAACTCAGACAAATTAGAGATGCCATTCAGGTTCAATTGAAAGCCGAAGATGTGATTTTATGCACATCAGCTTTGCCGGTAAAAGTTTATGTAAGCCAACTGAAGCTCGGACAATACACCCAGTTGCTTTTAAACACATTCTGGAGAATCTTTCCCTTCATGGGACCTACCAACCTGATCAACAATGTCAATTGATCTTTCTCTGTTGTCCTTAAGGGAATGAGAATCCTTCCCTTCATGGTGCCTCTTGGCTTTATTGACTACCTTGATTGATATTTCTCTGCCATCAACTCTGCTCTCCATTTCTCCATCATGGGACCTCTTAACCCTATCTCCGGCCTCAACCGAATGCTCTCTGCTGGTCTCAACTTGTAATCCTTTTCTCCTTCTGTACTCTGTCGAGCTTTGTAGCTGTTTGCATCCCTGTAAGCGTCTTTGTCTGTCTTTTTGCTTGAATCACTCATTTTCTCTGCTGTAAAATTCTCATCCAAAATTCGAACTCTCGTCTTTTCAAACCCTCATCTCCTCAGAAAAATTCTTGCCCGCAATTCGATCCCTCCACTTCTCCAATATTGCACTTTACAGAATAACCTTGTTGTTCCGGTGTGTGGGGTTTTTATATGCGCACCGGTGCGGTTTCATAAGATCGAGGTTTATGTTTTGGCGCGGTGTTTTATGACGCACTGGTGCAGAAGAGCTGTGAAGCACCGGTGCGTCTTAGTACTAAGATGCACTGGTGCGTGTTATGATGATAAGCGTACCAGACTGTATAAAGTTCTTTTTTTTTGGTATGTAAGATCATAATAAAATAATGATAATTATAAAGTACATGAATTTATTTGCATTATTTTCTAAACTTTATTATGTTAAAAAAATTCATATTATTCTAGATTTATTATTTTACAATTATTTACAAATTTAAAAATTTAAATATTTTAATAAAATCATTTCACATTAATACAATTAAAATTTTACAAATATTTTACATACAATTACAATTACAATTACAATTACAATTTTACAATTTCACATACAATTACGATTCGAATTACAATTACAATTTTAATTTTACGTACAATTAAAATTTTACAATTACAATCATTTCACAGTAATACAATTAAAATTTGACAAATATTTTAGATACAATTAGAATAAGAATTAGAATTAGAATTATATTTACAATTACAATTACAATTTTACAAATATTTTACATACAATTACAATTAAAATTAAAATTACAAATACAATTACAATTTTAGAATTTTACATACAATTAGAATTAGAATTACAATTTTACAATTTTTCATATATACAATTACAATTAAAATTACAATTACAATCATTTCACAATAAATTAAATATTACAATTATAATTAAATTTTACATTAAATATTTTACATACAATTACAGTTAAAATTACAATTACAAATACAAATACAATTTTACAATTTTACATACAATTAAAATTTAAATTTCAATTACAATCACGACATAATATTTAATAAATATCATGGTCATTTAATATTAAATTAATTAATAAACATCACGATCATGATAACCATTGTACAAACATCATATTCGACTAAAAAACACGTTCAAAATCGCTAACATTATCATGATCATGATCATCTAACAAAACACAATTAATATTATATATTAACATCATCACAACACAAATATCAAATATACATCTCATGCTATCACATACACATCTATCTGCAAGCTGCACATTAAATGAACATATCTAACATGACCTAACAATATACACATCATGATGATCACCGACATGTAAATTAAGTACAATTGCAACATGAACATAAAATACATGGAACATATATATATATATATATATATATATATATTGTTAAAAATATACAACTGTAATATAAATGTCATGGATCAGCTGGTGGTAGTATAACATTAATAGTAGTACTAGTGGAGGCCTGCTCAGTCAATGGTGCAGCCTCGATGGTCGATGGTCCAACATGCTCATGATCATGAGTACTGATGGATGCTGCAGGTTGTTGACTGGACATGGCTGATGGTCCAGCCTCATCTCCATGATGACTGCTGCTAGATGCTAGTGGAGGCTCATACTCATCTAGCACGGCACGAGGTGAATGATCATGAGATGATGAGTCATTGTTCGTGGACTGTCCATCACATGTTGTGGCTCAACCATGCCTATAACGTGAAACAATCCTCCTCAGTCGCATAACAATTGTCGTAGCTCCTACAACATGCCGCATCAGGCTGTACATGTCATGTGGAATGCCTCTCCACATATGTAATAGACTATCATTGACCTGTATGTCTCTGTAATGAGTGGGCCTGATGCCCGCCTCAACAATCAATGCACTGAGTTGGTCGCCCAACTCCATCTTGTATCTAGTATCAAGTCGGCCACACCTAGAAAAAGGCGGTACCGACACACCAGCAGGAGCATGTCTCTCTGCACCAGCCTCCTGATGATCCTTGGCATCTGGCATGCCCTGATTGTCATCAGGATCCACAACTGGATCATGTGGTGGTGACGGCATCTCCTCGCCATCAAAAGAGCCAATGTCTATAAATATATAAAAGTACACAACAATAATTGGACAATTTCATTACACAATTTAATAAAAACAAGTTTAAGAACATGTTAGAATAAATTTAAATAAAACAATACTATTACCTCTATCATCTGGCGGCTCATCATCTGTGAAGAGGATGTTGGCACACCCTCGCCAATCCAATCCAGCATAAGGATAGGGGACCATAATGAAGGGATGCAACTCGTCAACACTAGCTAGCAAGTCCAGTGCATCATGCGATATCCTGGTTGGAAACATAGTCTTTCCCCTCTTGGGCATCATCTGCCCTCACATGTGCATCCGTGCATCCAACATCGGCCTACGAGGCTACCGAAAAAAAGTAGGCCTCATGTCTAAAAACCTCTCAAAAAATAAACAAAAAATCTCTGAAGCAAAAGGGAAGTTGACCCTCCCTTGTGCATGAGCACGACATTTATATAAGGATGTACAGAACTGCCTCAAAAAAATGGCAGACCATCTAACAAGTCATGGCTCCTGTACTAAAGAATCAACATAATATAGAAGTGAGAAACTAATTTGTTTCCCGTCATTGGTGTTGTGTGAAATGGTCAAAATGAGAAGTGAGAGGCACTGCACCTCCTCACTACCAAATGCACCAATATGTAACTGACCTCCAGCGACCTGAAAATTTGCAGGAGACAGTACTGATGCTCTAATGTATCTTTGGGAGTAAACTAACTGACTCCCTGCTACTCAACCAGTTGGAACCTCTGGGAACGAGGGAAAATCCACCCCTGTCCTCGCTAGCCTTGTAATGAAATATATATCCTCCTTAGTGGGTGTGTACCACTGGTTGGGCCCAACCTGGAAAGCCTGTTGGTGGGAATTCCACATGCGGATAAGATGTCTCAAAAACACACTATGGGCCTTTAGGGAAGTAACCTCCTCATAGAACTTGAGGAGGCATACCTGCCTTAGGAGCCCCTGGGTAGCTGCTGTAATAGGGCGAGGGTATGCATCTCTCTCCCTCTCTCGTGCCTCCCACAAACGAACCATGTCATACTACTCCGCTTATTGTTGTTGTTGTTCCCCCTCTTCCCTCTGAATCATTGAAATATTAAATAATTTTTTTTTATTAAATGAGACATGTATTTAGGAATATACATATCTAATTTTTTTTGGAAAAAAAAACAGACCAGTGGGTGCACCACAAAAAATAGTCATGCACCGGTTCCGGTGCATTGTTTGTTTGTCGCACACCAGGGGTGGTGCCCCAGATGACATTCAATGCACCATATGCAGTGCACCTAAAAATTCTTAAAGCACCATTGACTATGTATGGTGTCAGAAGAGCGGTACATTGACTAAAATATATGCCCCGACACGTATAGTTGTGTCAGCGCACCGACTTCCTGACAAATTACATAGTCAACGATGCTATCTTTTACCAGGCCGCACCGTTGACCCTGTCAGAATGTCGAATGCTGTGCGTTGACAAACACCGAGGAAGATATTTTCGTCAATGCATCGTGTTGCTATTCCCATGGTCAACGGTGTGACCAGCTAAATGACCACACCACACTTTCTTTTAAAATTTTAAAATAACACAGTGCGCCTTTCGGTACCACCCCGGACACGATGCAGATACCATTAGCACCAGTTGCGGTGAGGCTTGTATATTTTACAGGCTTCATCGCTTACCGGTGTGAGCCGAATGACTCGTGTGCACCGCGCAACACATTTTTTTTTCTTTTAAATGGTTAATTTTAAGGTTATTTGAAATTCTAATCCGCTAAAAAGCTTAATTATGGAAAACAAGAAAAATACCTATACATTTGGCCATCTAGGAGGCATATTGGCTGTACAATTTGCAAAATAAAATTTTCCCACCATTTTTTTGAAATGCAAGATGGAGATTGGTGGGCAATGCACAACAACAATGCGTGCAATGGGTGCAATGGGAGCACCGATGTCAGGGTGGCTGAGACAAGGATAAATTGCATCAGTGCTTGAGAGCTCTGGAGCACTGAGAAAAGTGAAAAATGCGGTTTTTTGGCCGTAATTTTTTTTTTAATTTAACCCTGTTCTGGTGCGTGGGGTTTTATACGCGCACTAGTGCTGTTTCTTACCAGCGCACCGGTCGGTTTCTGTTTTGGCTCGGTGTTTTATGATGCACTGGTGCGGTTTCTTAACACCGCACCGGGCGGTTTCTGTTTTGGCACGGTATTTTATGATGCACCAACGCGGAAGAGTTGTGAAGCACCAATGCTCTATAGTAATACGACGCACCGGGCAGATCTGTATGGAGCGCACAATGTCTAGTGTGCCAATGTTTTGTGTGCACCGGTGCTTTTTCTTGTAGAGCGCACCGGTGATTGAGAGCTCTAGAGCACTGAGAAAAGTGAAAAATGCGGTTTTTTGGCAGTTTTTTTTTTATTTAACCCTATTCTGGTGCACGGGGTTTATAGGCGCACCGGTGTTGTTTCTTATGAATGCACCGGTCGGTTTCTATTTTGGCGCGGTGTTTTATGATGCACCGGTGCGGTTTATTAACAACGCACCGGGTGGTGTTTTATGATGCACCGACGTGGAAGAGTTGTGAAGCACCGGTGCTCTACAATAATATGGCGCACCGGGCAGGTGTGTACGGAGCACACGGTGTCCGGTGTGCCAATTTTTTGTGCGCATCGGTGCTTTCTCTTGTAGAGCGCACCGGTGATTGAGAGCTCTGGAGCACTGAGAAAAGTGAAAAATGTGGTTTTTTGGCTGTAATTTTTTTTATTTGACCCTTTTTTGGTGCAAGTGGTTTATAGGCACACCGGTGCTATTTCTTACGAACGCACTGGTCGGTTTCTATTTTAGCGCGGTGTTTTATGATGAACCGGCGCGGTTTCTTAATACCGCACTAGGCGGTTTCTATTTTGGCGCGGTGTTTTATGATGCATCGGCACAGAAGAGTTGTGAATCACCGGTGCTCTACAGTAATACGATGCACCAGGTGGGTGTGTACGGAGTGCACGGTGTACGGTGTGCCAATGTTTTGTGCGCACCGGTGTGATTTTGGATGATAAGCGCACTGATCGGAAAACATCCGCAAAACCCTCTGCCCACCAACCTCCTCTAGTAACCTCCGCTAGAAACGGATGTATGGGGTATTTTTATAAGGGGTTCCTCAAAAACATCCGCTAGAGGGTCTTTTCCTTGTAGTGCTCTCTATCTTTAGAGAGCTTCGCATTTTTCCATGGAGGACTATTTTGGATGATGGATGCATTTTGATGTATGGATTTGGGCTATTTTTATCTTGGAGCTTTGTTTTGTAAATGTGAAGCTGGTTGGATATACTCTCTAACATTGTGAGTGAAAATTTAACGTTATTCTTCTTGTTACCGCATACTATTGAATTTCACTATAGCTAGGGATAATTGTTGCATGATGGAAATGTGGAATTATGTGTCTGTTTAGCTTATTTTATGTATGGGCCATTGACAGATGAACGAAATGTCCTAGAGCTCATTTTATCTCAATAATATTTTAACATTTATATGAAGTATAAATGCTTGAAGGTCACTTTTATTTTTCCTTTGACATTGGACGAAGTTGACTTTCTGGGCCTCCTTGATCAAGAAACTGAATTCTTGTTCATTATCATCCCTCACTCCATATCCCCAAGTGAATTAGGCACTAGCCCCTCAAAAAGGGTGATGATTTGCCCCATTTTTTTCACAAATTTCCATTTTTCCCTAGGTCTAGCCCCATTAGGTCACTTAGGGCATCAATTTCCCAGGAATATAGCCAGAGGAAAACTTCTCTCTCCTAGAGGTAACTAAATTGGTGGGTCCCCTCACTCTCCTCATAATTTGTGCCAATTCCGATGGTGGAATCTCTGGATACCTCAAGCCCTAGCTCTAGGATCAAGTTTTTCCTAGGTGTTACCAAGGCTACAACCTAGTAGGATCAATTTTACCTATCGAAGTAAAAAATCTTGCCTGAGCCTTTCCCCTCACCTTTGTTTAGGATAGGAACACAATTGGTTGCTAAATTCCATCCCCGAACCTGGGTTGGGTCCACTTGACCCCGTGTGGTCCCATTTGGTGTCAAAGGGCTTTCGCCAAGGAAAATTTGGGAATCCAAGTTCCCAAAGGATTTTAGGGATTGAGTACTTCCTTCATAAGTATTATTCTTCTCCCTCAACCCTTCAATCCTTGTCCTCTCTCCCTAGAAGATCAAGTCCCTTGCTTAAAAGGAAAGAAACTCCCACTCTTTATTTTATCTTAGGGAAAGGGTTTCTAGGGTCACTTCCCACCTATTCATTGACCTATACTCTAAAACTGACTTACTAAACTACCGGTACTCCTCCCATCAGTGAAATTCCATGAAGAGCAAGGAGCCTTAGTTGTGGTGACAATGGGCTAAGCCTCCACCGTTGCTTTTGTCCTAGAATTTTCCTTCCTAGGAACCCCTTTTAGGTCCACTACTAGTTTGAGTGGTAACAAGTTGTTCATGACTCCATTTGTGAAAAACCCTTGGTATGCCCACTTTTTCCATACTACATCTCCCATACGAGAATTCTAGGGCTATGGAGGCTGCCCTTCTTCTCACTGCATCAATCCTCTACAATATAGTGAAATAGGGCTAGTTGGCTGGCCCACTTGACTGCTACTTTAGCCCATCAAAGTCTGCACATCCTTAGGCCCTGTACACCTTCCCTTCTACCAATATTGTTGTCTTTCACAAGAAAAAGAGTCAAGGCTCTTCTTTGACAGTCACCTAACAACCCTCCAATTGTACTTGGACTACCATCAATCTTCCCAACCATGGTCAATTTGTTTTACTGATCTAGGGCCCACAATATTGTCTTCATCTAGGGCTCTTCAAATATTCCGCCTAAAAATGGTTTGAGTCCTCTGAAAATCATTGTTCTTGTGTATCAAAATTTTTATCTTTGTTGTCCAATCTATGAACAAATCTGAACTACTCCTCTTATCATCCTTCTAACAATCTGTAGATGATTGAACTAGGGTCACAAATCAATCACTAATAGTCCATTGACTAATTTTTTATAGGTTTCTTTAGATATCTGTCTAAAAATATATAGAAATTCCACCAAAATCAACTCCTTTGCATGTCAATTCATTCTTCATATGGCACATTTCATCTACATGCTCAATCTTCTGCTCAGGTTCCACCCTCCTTTGGATCTGTGGTCTCCACACATACTGAATCTGCAAATCATCTTCCAGATCTGTGTTCTATATTCCAGAAATAAACCTCGCCCTAAGGGTCACAACCCGTATTCTTCTACAAAAATTTGTCACAGCCTTAAGGGCATACCGTATGAACTAAACATGCTAGGAAAATTTTCTAACTAGGACATTATACTTATGTACTTTTAATTGTTGTAGAACAAACCCTATCCACCCATAGAAAAAACACGACTCTTGCCTCCATAAGAGACTCGACCTAGCTCATATGGATTAATAGATTATGGGAATTTATTTGACTGAATATTGACATCAACTTCAGATCTCCCTGTTGACCCTCAAACTAGGGTTACCTTAGTTAGTATTACACCTGCGCCTACTCCTATTCTGGCTCTAAATTACAGTGCAAGCCCTCCTCCATTTATGTTGGTCTTTATCACAGACCTTGCGGCCTACTAACCACCACAAGGAAACATTGTACCAACCCTCTCTTCTATTTCATGTAGAAAACCTAACCAATAGGATTCAATCTGATCTTGTAATGTACTTAAACAAGATACTGAATCCTTCCTACAATTTGTGGAAACAAAACATGATCGCACAATCACATATAAGTAAGAGAAAGAAATTATCAATTGCACAACACAAGATGTATCTGGGGAAATCAACTTCTCAAAACCCCTCTATCTCTATTATGTATTAAATCAAGGAATCATGAAACAATTAAATCATTAATCTCTCATGAGATTCTCCAACACTTTGCCAATTGTATCCTGCCGATCTAGGAAAAATCTATCTAGTACTTAGCCAATTCTCAACCTTCCTTCAGCATGCCTTGCTCACGCAATTCCTAGGGAATTAGTTACCTATTAATTAGGAAAATCAACCTTCTTTTATTACAAAATTCGTCATGGCATCCCAATGAATTTATAATTTCACATGGGAAATTTTCTATAAATACAACTGATAGTTATGTTCCCTTTAACCTATGTCTCAACTGGGCCTTCCTCGAAACTGACATACATGCAGCTATTAATAGTGATTTATCAATTATCTGATTGATCACTCATTGTGAATTAAGTCTAATTTAATTCACTGGACCTCTCAATAGCTCATCACTCAATTAGAACTAGTTAGACTGATTTTAACTCAATTAATTGAGTTAACTAATTCACACCTACACCCCACTACTGCATCAACTGCAACTAGACCCCCAAATTATTAGAATACCTCTACATGCCTCATCTTAGACCCTCATGATCCAGAAATATGCAGGAACACAATAAAATATATAAACACGACAGGAATAACACTTCATTTCATTAATATCAAATACTGAAAAATGCTTACAGACAAAATGGAAAAAAAACTAGCTCGGGTGATGGTAGCTTATCTCCGAGAAGAGATGTGGAAGCTACATTCCTCTGAACTATGTTACAATAAGGCTCGAGGGCCTTTTAATTATTGAAAAATAAGATAAAACCCTAAACAACCAAAACCCTAACCCGAGGGGATGTAACACCAAGAGTTTATGGGCCCTGTTGGGGTTAGTTGGGAAGACAAATTCCTGAGGTCGTAACTTGGTCATATGATCTTCGTTTGACGCACATGATACCTTGTTAGAAAGATCTCTCCGAGGACTACAAATATTGATGTGATTTCTATGAAATCTCCAAATCTTTCATGACCAAAAAACATCGTTTGGGGCCTCAAAATGGCTCCAAAAGTTTAGGACCTGAAAAAATAACAAAAATAGTAAGTTGTACTATAATTAAGGAAACTAAAAAAACTGAAAGAGACAATGGCGAGGGCCCAAGTGGAATAGGCAGGTGGCCACCAATATCCACCTCGATCACCTCAACTCGAATTTCTTGAGCTAACTTAGTCATCATGACTTAGTTAACTAACACAAGTTGTTATGAGATGAAATTACAATTATTGTCCAATTTATTTAAGGGAAAAATAAATTTGACGCCTCACATTCCTCACTCTTGTACATCAAAATTCCTCACCAGTGTGGGTGCATTTTTTTTTCCTTTCTGGTTTCCAATTTCATTGTTTCTTGTTTCAAATTTCAACACTCCCTCTCAACAAAAACTGAATTCAATGTATCCCCATCCAATACCTTTGGAATGTTCTACATGCAACACTTCTATAGTGTTGTTTGCACCTGCAAATCCTGAAACTGAATAGCCTCCGAACAATAGAATCAATATAATGCATTTATCATCAGAGTCTTCTAACTGCTGGTAGCTATTACACGTATCTACTAGACTCTCTGTGTTGTTGCTAACATTTGCATATGTTCCCTTTGCACTGCTGCCAACTCTTATCTGTGCTCCAGTATCTCACATCTGTCACTCTTATTTTTGTCTTGCTGACATCTGACTGCATTAGTCTAACTGATCCTTCCTGATACTACTATACTATGGGCTCCTCGTTGCCAGGTTCGATCCATGAGACATGGCATATCATTGGACCCTACCCAAATTTCTTATCTTGGGATTATGTCAATTCATCACCCCATATTTCACCTAGTGGTATGGATGTGCCATGTGCTCCCTATGCTCGTTTGGCTCGAAATTTCCCCCTCATGGAGGTCTCTGCTTGAGTGGACGCTTCCACTCAGTCTCCTCTCCACTTCTCCAATTGTGGATGCTCCACAACCTTATGAGACTACTTCTGAGGTTGTATGTTGAGAGGTAATATGTGCTCTCTCTAACCTCTGATTTTCTCTTCAAAGAATTGCATGCATAATGTACCTCAGGTGCATATAGGTTCTTGACTCACACACATTTTAATTGTCCCACCATTACAAAATTTTCTAAAAAAGAGCCGATTTTAAATCCACGATATTATCTCCCTAATCCAAGCTCTGATTCGATCGATTTTGTTTTTCCATTTGAGTAGTTTTTCGCAAGGAATCCAAATATGCTATTTTTTTTGAAAACTTTACACCAAAATCTTCAGATATTCTCTGCAAACTCATAGTACAAAAATTCATGCTCTGATACCATGTAGAAAACCTAACCAATGAGATTCAATCTAATCTTTTAATGTACTAAAACAAGATACTAAATCCTTCCTACAATTTGTGGAAACAAAACAAGATCGTACAATCACATATAAGTAAGAGAATGAAATTATCAACTGCACAACACAAGATGTATCTAGGGAAATCAACTGCTCAAAATCCCTCTATCTCTATAGTGTATTAAGTCAAGGAATCATGAAACAATACAATGCTTAATCTCTCATGATATTCTCCAGCTCTTTGCATGTCAATCCATTCTTCATATGGCACATTTATTTTGCAAGATCAATATTCTGCTCAGGTTCCACCCTCCTTTGGATCTGTTTTCTCCACACATACTGAATCTGCCAACCATCTTCTAGATTTGCGGTGTATATTGCAAAAATAAATCTCGCTTTAAGGGTCTCAACCCATCTTATTCTATGAAAATTTGTCACAGTCTTAAGGGCATACCTTATGAACTAAACATTCTAGGAAACTGTCCTAACTGGGCATTATACTGATGTAATTATAATTGTTGTAGAAAAAACCCTATCCACCCATAGAAAAAACACGAGTCTTTTCTCCATAAGAGACTCGACCTAGCTCATATGGATCCATAGATTTTGGGCATTTCTTTGATTGAATCTTGACATCAACTTCAGATCTCAATGTCGACCCTGAAACTAGGGTTACCTCAATCAATATTACGCCTATGTCTATGTTTGTTCTTGCTCTAAATTACAGTGCAAGCCCTCCTCCATTTGTGTTGGTCTTTATCACAGACCTTGCGGCCTACTAACCACCACAAGGTAAGATGGTATCAACCCTCTCTTCTATTTCATGTAGAAAACCTAACAAATGGGATTCAATCTGATCTTGTAATGTACTAAAACAAGATACTGAATCCTTCCTATAATTTGCGGAAACAAGACATGATTTGCACAATCACATATAAGTAAGAGAAATAAATTATCAATCGCTCAACACAATATGTATCTCGGGAAAACAACTGCTGAAAACCCCTCTACGTTTATTGTGTATTATGTCAAGGAATCATAAAACAATACAATGCTTAATCTCTCATGAGATTATCCAACGCTTTGCCAATTGCTCCCACTGATCTAGGAAAACTCGGTCTAGTATTATCCAATTCGCAGACTTACTTTAGCTTGCCTTTCTCATGCAATTCATAGGGAATTAACTCCCTATGAATTAGGAAAATCACTCTTCCTTGATTTCTCAATCCATCATGGCATCCCAATGACTTTATAATTGCACATGGGAAATTTTATATAAGTACAACTGATAGTTATGTTCCCTTTAACCTCTGTCTCAATTGGGTCTTCCTCAGAACTGACATGCATGCAGTTATTAATAGAGAATTATCAATTATCTGATTGATCACTCATTTTGAATTAAATCTAATTTAATTCACTTGACTTCTCACTATCTCATCACTCAGTTAGAACTATTTAAACTGATTTTAAGTCATTTAATTGAGTTAAATAATTCACACCTACACCCCACTAATGCATCAATTGCAACTGGACCCAAAAAAAAATAGAATCCCTCTAGATGCCTCATCTTATACCCTCAACTCGAATTTCTTGAACTAACACAATCATCATGACTTAGTTAACTGACATAAGTTGTTATGAGATGAAATTACAATTTATTGTCTAATCTATTTAAGGGAAAAATAAATTAGATGCCCCACATTCCTCACTTCTGGTGCATCAAAATTCCTCACCAGTGTGGGTGCATTTTTTTTTTCCTTTACGATTTCCAATTTCACTATTTCTTGTTGCAAATTTTCAACATTTCATAATTTAATGTGGCCTTCACACAAAGACACCATTGAAATCACATGCCCAGATTCTCATGAGAAACCTCACTTAAGCTCGATCTACCTGATGAGAACCAACAATATGCCATCCTACTTACTAGCTCAAACCGACCATTAAGGTATGCAACATTATTTTGAACCCTGACATGATGATCTTGCTCTTGGAGGATAATCATGGCCTCGATCCCTTTATAAACCCTTACTCAACCCTCTTACTAATTAGCCTACTATAGGACTACATCTCTCTTCACCCCCTTGATCAAATGATCTCCTTCTCACTTGATGTTATTTCCTTCATCCTAAGGCCTCCTTAAATATATTTTCCTAAACCTCTTAGGAACCCTCTAGAACTTATGGGTTTTATCCACTTAAAACTTGGGAAATATTAATTTTCCTTTTTAATTTTTCTTTTAGATTTTAAACCCCATCTTGGGTCCAAAATCCCTTTGCTTGGCTTCTTTTCCCACAAATCCTTTTCCGACCAAACTCACAAAAACCCATCTAAATAGGCTTATGGAGTACCTCCCAAGCTACAAAATTCAACAACAATATCTATTTGTAGTAACCGTAACTTGGTCAAGCTCTTGTAGTCAAGCGAGGGCTTGGTTGGGTTCTCAAGTTGCAAATTAAGTAAGGGTAGTTGTGAAGGCATGATAGCTAGGGAGGGTCAGGGCATGCAAAAGAATGAAAATACATGCTAACACATGTCGGAAAATGTCAATGCATGCTGAAGGGTGTTAGGGAGTGTCCGGGCATATCAAGGGATAACTAGGTCAAAATGCATGGAAAGGAACGAATAAGAGTGTGTGCAAGGGAGTGTTAGTGAATTCAAGTGTGCTACGGACGAAGTGTGTTAGGAGAAGTTTAGAATAGGATTTACAGGAGGCAAGCCTATGGTTGTTATATGGGGCTTGACATAGCAATTTTAGACAAAGGGATATCACTTTATGCTAGGCACAACATTGTTTTGACTTTAGCTATTTTTTTTTATATGAGATGTGGAAAACTTTGGCTACATGCTCATGTTTTAAACTATTCTAGATAATTTCATATTGTACATTATTGTGTATAAGTTTTGGGGCATTCTTCTTGTGTCGGCTTATATCTTGTGTGCCTTGTGCATCCTGTGGTTCTTGCAAACTCTTAGTTAATGTTCAACTATTTATATGAACTGAACATACATGTGAAATATTTCTTGTGTAAGCTATGTTGCATAGTTATTTTATGGTCATGGCTAGATCATGTGATCGTTGTCTTGGTAACTAGTTAAGTGGTACAAGTTAAACTTGGACATGAGTGGCATAAGATGAGTTATAGGCAATTCTTAGGTGAACAAGGCACAATCTACATGTAGTAGGTGAAATTGGTCAATTTTTTGCGGTTTAAGCAGACCAATATTGTCACATGAACTGCAGTAGCCATGGAATTGATTGGGTTCCCAAGTCGTGAAAAAATGTAAAGGCTAGTTGTGAGGACATGAGTGCCAAGGCATGCTAAAGAATGCTAAGATGTGCCAGATAGTGCGAAGGCATGTCAAACATGTTAATATGCACCAAGTGATAAAGCATGCCAATATGTGCAAGGGTGTGTCAATGCATGTCGGGGACTGTCAAGGCAACAAAAGGGAGAAACAAGTTAAAAAAAAAGGAAATGAACACATAAGAGGGTTAATAAGTCATCAATTTACCTTTTCCAAGAGGGGCATGCTAGGCACACCAACACTATGCGATAATAGGTGCCAAATACAAAGTCTTAGTGCAAATACTTCCTTTTTTGCTTCTCATCTACTTTCCAAAAATTGATCTCAAATAAATTTAATATTAAACCATGCCAAATCATACCAAGGCATCTCAACATATTCCATACATGCTAATACTTTCCAAGCACCAACACGTGCAAAGTGCCAATATGTGTCAGGGAGTGTTATGCATGTTATGAAGTGGAAGGGCATGTTGAAGAGTGCTAAGGTGTGATAGAGAGTGCTAATGCATGTTGAGGAGTGTTAAGGAGTACTAGGAAAAAACACTAAGGGAGCATGAGGTAAAAATTCATGGAAGTTAATGAATAGGAGGAACATTTGACTGGGATTAGTGTTAATGAGTGCTAGTTGTCATGCCAAGGAGGGAGTGACAAGGTATGTTAAGCATTGGTAAGGCATGCTAGGGAATATCAAGGCTTGTCAATAATTCCCAAAGTGTGCTTGGGATTTCTAAGGTGTGCTAATTATATGTGCCAATTAATAGTTCCAAGATATGCCAATACATGCTAGGTACTAAGGATGTGCAGGGTGCTAGGGTATGTCAATATGTGTCAAGAAGTGTAAAGGAAAAGAAAGGAAGAACCAATAAGAGGGTTAATACGCTGGAACTTTATCTTTTTCAAAAGGGGCATGCTAGGCACACTAATAATAGGCCCCAATACATGCTAAGTGGCATTGTGTGCCAAGTGCTAATGTATGTCAATGCATTTAACCAAGGCATTCCAGGGCATGCTAGAGGCTACAGGCATGCCATCACATGATAGGAGAGTTCCATGTTGTGCTAGCTCATGCCACCATGTTCTTGGGCGTCAGTGTCATGACAAGATGTTCTAGGTTCAAATATGTTCGAAGACATGTGATGTGCTAAGAAATGTTAGTGTGTGCGAAAGCATTAATTTAAGGTGTGCCCAAATTGTTGAGGAGTGTTATGTCTTTCTCATTAATAGAATTGCCAGAGCTTGATTATATATTAAATAATATATTTCATACACACACTATTGGAACTTAATCTAAAGGGAAATTTCTAGATAATAAACTTAATAGATATGAATCATGTGTTGACTCATAGGAAAAATCTATTTGACTAGTCAGTACTTGAGGGAAATGATACACACTAATTGCTTCTTAAAAAATTGACTAACTCTAACCACTATGGCCTTGGACATATTATAAAAATACTCCACAATAATGGTCTTAAATCGTTATCTTTTGACAAAAAATATATTAACAGGAAAATAGCGTCATCAAAAACTCATTGGAATGATCAATGATGACAACCATTTTTTAACCGTCACCAAAAGTAACAGAAAGAGCATTGGTGAGGGTCATTAAAATTTCGTCACTAGAAGTGTCACCAAAGAGAGAATTAGTGATGGGCCTTTAACAAACCTCACCAAAAGTGTCATTGAAAATGGATTTGGTGAAGAACCTTAAAGGACCGTCACTATATACACTTACAACGATGCTTTTTTAGGGATCGTCACCATATGTGACATTGGTGGTGGACCTTAAAGGTCCGTCACAAGCATGACCCTCACCAATGTCCATTTTTCTTGCTCTGTGATATAAACACCTTGGGAGGTGGATTGATGTAACCATGACATTCTCAAGTGAAAAATAATGAAACCAACATGCATAGCATTGGTTTGGAGCTACATGTTAAACACATTACTAATATCAGTTGTTATCAATGAGAGTAGAATCATAAAGTTTTTTAAAATCATTTTTCATAATTTTTTCAAAATCATGCTCCCTTTGAATATGGAAACTCGACCTCATATGTGCTTTGGCTACCAGCTAAAGCTTTTCTAAAGTCATCTGAGCATCCCATCTCTTCTAAATCGGTCCATTCCCACCAAGTGGGTCTGATCCTCCTGCATCCTAAAAAATGTTGCATAACTAGCTCTATGTCCCGCTCGAACTAGAGGTCGACCCCATAATCGATACAATTGTCCCCCTCTGATCCCTAGTATGATGGAGTCCTCAGCATACACAACTCCATCTGGCCATAATTGATCTGAATATGAATGTTATTTTTCCTGTGCTAATTTCATCTTCATATTTATAATTAAATTGTTGATCACTTTCTTTATGTGCATAGGTTTCCTTGGTGTTCGTGAGTGTTAAAACATGTAAATGAGTTGAATTTTATGTTAAAATTCATGAGCATAAAATCATTAAAAACAAATGTTGAACAAAAATAATAATATGTACAACAAACCATCACATAGATCCATTAACACAGTGTTTTGATGAAGGATTTCACCCCTCCTAGGCTACATTTCCTTGGTCCTGCTTCCATGGCTTCGGCCTCTGTATTAGCTCAAATGTGGAAAATTTGTTGTTTACATTCACCTATTTCTCCTGGAACCTGCTTAAATGTGTTCAGAATCTCCAAATCATCCAGAAATAAATCTTTCTCCCAATTTGGTCGAATTTTGCAAAAATTATGGAAAAAATAGTTTGGCCTAGGAAATCTCCACTAAATCTCGAGCTGAATCCAGTTAAGGTCACTAAACTTGGGGTTGGCACTGAATTCTACACCATTTTAAACTCTAGTTTAATTAATTTGATAAGCATGATTAAATGGAGATAAGTGTGGATTAAATGCTAATGGAGCGTGTTAACAAAATCCCATTTAAAATAGGATTAGCGCAATTTAAATATGGTTTAGTAGCTTAATAAAGCCACATTACAATAATCCCACACTTAAACATTAAGCACTCCTCCATTGGTTATAGAAAATGGTTGTGTGGGTAGGGGTCTGGTTCGTAGGGCTGGCCCCCTCCATTCCCTCGCTGGTTCAAACCTTTGAACAAAATTATAAGTCGTGACCTATATTAATTAAGACTTAAAGTGGTGGCCTATTGGTATGGAGGGAATTTTGTAGGTGGGAGGTCATGGGGTCGAGCCCCAACCTCCGCCCAGCTTATGTGTTAAACTTTTTCTGCCCACCATATAAATTGATCCACCATATATATTAATAAAACCTTTGGATACAGACTTTGCTAATATATGTTATCCTGACCTTTGGTATAATAATTAGACCATTAATATAATTAAAATTTCAAAAATTGAACTTGGTTTTCCAACCTTTGAAATAACTAAATTGCGGCTTTCAACCTTGGTCGACCAGAAGGGGCACATGATGGTCCCTGGCTGCACCACGTGTCCGCCTCTAGTTTGAGTGTCCCATCCATATAAAAAAAATCAAATTCGACCTTAGGAGACACATAAAAAAATGTCACCGTCCAAACTTGATCGACGAATCCTTCAGTGACACTTGTCACAGCGTCATTTGGCGAAAATGATAGAATATTCCTAGAATATTCCCATTCTACTGATTGGGTTGCCATGTCACCATTCTATCCTGTTTTGCAATTTTTTTTAGCTGTTTAGGAAAATGAACAACAGGCTCGATCTTCCTCATCCTTACTCCATTTTTGACGAAACTTGAATTGCACTGGATCCCTGGCGATGAGCTCTTCGCTTTCGTTCAATTTCCAATCAATTTTGAGAAATTTCATTTTTGATGTTTAACACTGATCACCTAATCATTCCTACCCACTAGAAACCTTTTAGACCCCAAAATATCTTTGATTTATGATCATGTGGATGATGGTACAATTCCCTCACCCTTCCAGTCTCAATCCACTGAAATTTTCCCAGTTTCATCAACTGGAGCTTTTCACAAAAACTACAATTTCCTACTCAACTGGAGCTTTTTCCTTGACTCTTGAAACCTTCTCTTACTGTTGTTGACACTGTCATGCTACAATTTCCCTGAATTTTCAAAGCAACAAGTTGTTCTTGCGGAAACAAACTTGTTCCTACTTCGGCCATCAATCAAAGGAAACTTAAAAACTGTCTCACCTCGCACACTGTCGTCATGAAAATTCTTAACTGATCTTGCTTTGTACTTGTGTTGACTCTTGACCAAGTATTTTCGCCATTGCCATGTACCCTTTGGAAACCAAAAACAAGCACTTGTGGAACCCATGCCTTCTTTGTCAAATTTGTTTCTCACTTTCTCTTTGACCTTTGCACTCTCTTGCATCGACATCTTGTTTCCAACACTGCTTAACAGTGATGTTGACTGCTCCAAATATTTCACATCTTGTTTACCTCCTTTCAAAAACAACTTGTTAGAGTCCTGAAACATCTCATTACAAGCATAAGCAACCTTAATGAAATTAACTTGTTCATTCGATGCATATTTTTGAAATTCCTCATTCAAAAAAACTCTATGTTTGATCATTAACAATGTCAAATTCTGACTTGCATTCACTATCCTCTTCATTTCTCCTATATGTATAAGAGACAAACTTGTCTTATTCTTATGCGCTCTAACTATGTACTCAATTATATATTTAAACAAGTGATACTTATTCTCATGGTGATGAAATAATGCTTTCCTATCATAAATATAAGGACTTCCCAAAAAAATACCTGATATCTCAAGCGACACCACATCAAGTTCAACTTCATCAGGAAAGTTTTAATTGATGGCGAATCTTAGTATGCACTTCCTTGTTACCTGTAAGTTTTCATTCTTGCATATCCACCCTAAAGGATAAGGTCTTGGATGTCTAACAATTTCAAGGTTTAGCTGCTTAACTAAGTCTTCTGAAATCATATTAGCTTGAGACCCACTATCAAAAAGTGTGTTTATATTGGTATGTTTAGAGACAACTCTAATATGGAAAATTTCAATTCTTGTATCTTCATCTTGAGTGACATTGGAAAAATTTGAAGAAATAGTGCTTGCTATGTTCTTACCTTTCAAAACCATGGCTGTAATCTTTGTTTAATATCCTGAATATGAACCTAAGTCATGTTCAATTATTGTAATAGTTTTCCCCTTCTCTTTGGCTTCAGTTTTTTTGGCTTCAACAATGGGTGAAGTTGCCAAAAATGGTCTTCATCATGGCCATTCTTCGAAAAATTATTACATGTGAGTTTCTATTTCTCTTTTTTGACAGAGATATTTCTCTTTCCTCTTCCATAAAACTTGCCCTTTCCTGTACCCTCAGTATCACTTTTCTCATCTATATTTTGTTTCCCTATTGCTTCTAAATTTGTGGCTTGAACGCAAAACAAATCTAAGTTTGTAGGATTGAACATGAGAATAGTGTGCCTAAGGTAATTGTGCGAACCCCTAATACTTTAACAAAGTTTCTTGAGAATACAAATTAATACCCAAAATAAGAGCTCTTCTTGTAAATTCATGAGACTGTATAATCTTTCACACTTTGCACTTTACAATTGTCTAAAATTTTGCGAGTCCATAATGGCCTTTTGCATGTAAGCTAGAGGATAAAATTTCTTTTTAATGGCAGCAATAAAACTTGACCAAGACATTGAGATCTTACCATAGTTTTTCATCTCTTCTTGAGTCCTTGCTTCCCACCATACAAGTTCTGATCCTTCCATCCTCAAGTCATACAATTGAATATTTATGTCACCTTCTTGAAGGTTTTGAATTCTACAATAAAACTCCAATTGATGTATCCAATTATCCAGCCTCACTGCATTTACTCCACCATTATCCATTGGAAGCTCAATTTGACATCAATTTTGAGTAAGGGATTTTTTCCTTTTGTGGTTTTTGAATGAGTATGGGTTGTTTTGGCTATGGAAGTGGAAGATGATGTTGATGGAGATGATTAGGATGATGATGAAGATGGTGGAGATGGAAGGGGATTTCCTCCACTGCCCTTTGAACCCTTCTCTTCATCCTTCTTTCCTTCTAATTTTCCCTCTCCATGTGGAGACTTAGAATTCTCTCCAACCATCCTGGTATCCCTCTCTTCAAAGAGGATCCTAACCATTTCAGTCAGTCATAGAAAAACTTCTTATATGCTTCCTCTTCTGAAAGACCTTCATTCTCTCCAAAACCTAACATGATGGCTATGGATTCAAGCTCAGCTTCTGGTGCAACTTGTACCTCTTCAATCTCAGCTTCTGGTGCAACTTGTACCTCCTTAATCTCAGCTTCTAGAGATAAAAATTGAGGTGCTTCAAGTGCAGATGTGAGTGAAACTTTGGGTGGAGATGGTGCGCTTGTGGCTCTCCTTCTTTGGGTCCTAATATCAAGACTTGCAACCAATAGTTTCCCTTAACCTCTCTGCAACTTTAACCTTGTAAGCATCACAAATTTGCAACGATTAAAACCATACTTGCATAAAACTCAAGCCAATAAAGAAAATAACCTTTGTAACCTTTTCGCTGATACTACCTTGATCTAAATCTAAATGTTGTTTTTTCTGTGCTAATTTCATCTTCAGATTTATAATTAAATTGTTGATCACTTGCTTTATGTGCATAGGTTTCCTTGGTGTTTGTGACGGTTAAAAAATCTAGGTGAGTTGAATTTTATGTTAAAATTCATGAGCATAAAATCATTAAAAACAAATGTTGAATAACAACAATAATATGTACAACAAACCATCACAATGATCCATTAAAATAATTTTTTGATGAAGGAGTTTACCCCTCCTCGGCTACATCTCCTTGGTCCATTTTCCATGGCTTGGGCCTCTACATTAGCTAAAATGTGCAAAAAGTGTTGTTTACATTCACCTAATGCTCCTGAATCCCACTTCAGTGTGTTCATAATGTCCAAATCATCTAGAAATGACTCTTCTTTCTCCCAATTTGGTCGAATTTTGCAAAAGTTATGGCCAAAACAGTTTGGACTAGGAAATATCTACTAAATCTGGAGATGACTCTAGTTAAGGCCGCCAAATCGCTGAATATTCCACCATTTTAAACCCCAGTTTAATTAATTTGATAAGCGATATAAAATGGAGATAAGTTTGGATTAAATGATAATGGAGTGCATTAACCAAATCCCATTTAAAATAGGATTAGCGTGATTTAGATATGGTTTAGTGTCTTAATAAATCCACATTTCAATAATCCCATGCTTAAACGTTAAGTGCCCTACCATTGGTTGTATAAAATGGTCGTGTGGGGAGGGGGTTGACCCATGGGGTTGGGCCCCTCCATTCCCCCGCTAGTTCAAACCTTTGAACATAAGTATAAGTCATAGCCTATACTAATTAAGACTCAAAGCGGTGGCCTAATGGTATGGAGGGCGCGTTTTAGGTGGGAGTTCGTGGGGTCGAGCCCTGACCTCCTCCTAGCTTGTGCGTTAAACTTTTTCTGCCCACCATATAAATTTCTCCACCATATATATTAATAAAACCTTTGGATACGACCTTTGATAATATATGTTATAATGACCTTTGGTATAATAATTTGACCATTAATATAATTAAAATTTCAGAAATTGAACTTGGTTTGCCAATCTTTGAAATAATTAAAATGTGGCCTTCAACCTTGGTCCAATATATGGTGCATGTGGTGGCCCCTGGCTGCACCACGTGTTTGCCTCTAGCTGGACTATCCCAATCATATATATATGAAAAAAAATCGACCTTAGGAGACACATAAAAAAATTTCACCATCCAAACTTGACCGGCGAATCCTGTAGTGACACTTGTCACAATGTGATTGGGAGAAAAGGATAGAATATTCCCAGAATATTCCTATTTTGATGACTGGGCTTCCATGTCACCATTTTATCTTGTTTTGAAATTTTTTAGCTGTTTAGGAAAATGAACAACAGGCTCTATCTTCCTCATCCGGACTCCATTTTCGATGAAACGAATTACGCTAGATTCTTGGCGACGAGCTCTTCGTTGTCATTCAATTTTCAATCAATTTTTAGCACTTTCATTTTTTAGCTTTAACACTGAGCACCTGATCAATAATTGTAATGAATCTCCTTTGAACTCAATTGTATAGCCTTGATCCTCCAACGATGAAACAAAGAGAACATTCACTCTCAGATGAGGAAGGTATAGAACATGATGAAAGGCTACAATCCATCCTGATTCTAACTCAAATACAATTCAACCCTCTCTTTTACCAACTGTTCCTTTAGTATGGATCCCACACCTCACCAAGCATCTAGTAGCTACTAAGCCGGAAGGCTGAAATAGATCACACTCCCTTGTCATATGGCATGTGGCACCACTTTCTAGATACCAACCATCTCTGGAAACCTCCTTTGAAAGCGGGAGTGAGACAACTCTTTCTTTAACAATGTGGAGAATTTCTTGGCGAGTTGTGGTTCGTACTCCATTGCCGCCTCTTTTAGAACCGATATTTTTCTCTCATGCTTGGCCTAAAATAGTGAAATATGTTTGTCAAGCATAAAGCAATATATTTTTTAAGTGCAAAGGCTAGGTCTTATGTAGCTGTAGAACTGAAGATGTTTGTGGTTGGCTGTCTGTAAGCGGCTTGCAAGGATGAGGGTGAATTTTTTAAATCACAAATCAGAATTGAATGAATAGGTGGGATGAATGGTTGGAAAAATACATGACCAAGGATGCATGTGTATGAAAAGGATGGTGGGGAATGAGTCAAATAGTCAAAAGGCAGTTTTGAAGCCTACTCGAAGGGGGGGTGGATGGGGGGTGTGGTTTGAATGGGATGGCGAAACGTAGGAGGCTATGGTTTTGGTGAAACGTCTTTACCCTAACCACCCCACCCCCCCCCCCCCCTGTGGATATCGTTTGGAAACACTGGGGGGTGCGGGTTTGGATGCAGGTCATTGATATGAAAGTGCCCGATCTTAGCCCTTTAAACCTGCATAAATTTTATTTGATACACACTTTATTACATAATTCCACTTTATCAGTGATTATATAATTAACCATATAACCTATGATTGATAATCATAAACATAATTTATTCTAAAATATTTTTTAAGCGACATTTTGAAAATGCTCTGACAACTAACTCATTCGACCTTTAAGACCCCTCACATATGCGCATTTTTGAAAATTTGAATTCCAAAGACCTCATTCAAACCTAATTAACTTAAGACCAACCTAGACTAACCTAACTATTATCATGGATAATAGAAGGATTGGTTAATGGATTCAAAATATGTAGTTTATGATAAAATCAGAGGACTAGTCATACAACTAAGGAAGCAAAGGCAAGGTCTTCGGTGTCTATCAGAAAAAGTAATTGATTTATCAGTTTTAGAAAAAGTAGAAGGATAATCCACTATATCATGAGAATATATCAAGGATGAATTCCTAATATGGCTTTAGCTGAATAGATTGTATTTGAAACAGAACACTTATCAAGAGTGAATTCTAATACATAAAAAATCTATTTTACAAGGGAAATAGTTAAAACAAATTATAATTGATTTCTTAACATTGGATGAAAATCAATTATAAACTTAAATCTTAAGCATGTGAAGATAATTTGAGAAAAGAGACACATTCAAGACACCAAATACTTGAATCTTTGGTAAAGACTTTATATTGTACAACTAGCCTTTTATTTATGACATAAACTGCTTCACTAAGATGTAGGAGTGAGTCCCACATAAGTGTTGACTACCAGCTTGTTGATTTCTTGAGATTTACCTTTACCTATTGTGTCAGAATTGACTAGTTTTCGAGCCTCTATCTCCAAGCTAATGTATTCCTCAATTGAAGGTGGTGGAAGTTTTATTTTTCTAATTTGACTGAGGAGGTCAAAAGTATTATCCAAATTTTCAATTATTACCTCTCCCACAAAATTTCCCTCCATAATTTCAAAGTGGGAATGATCATTCCTTTTCTGTACTAGAAAATTATTGTAAACCTCTTTTTGTAACAAAATATTCTTTTCATTCTAGAAACGAGGCAAACCTTTAACAATCAATGTTTTGAAAAGAGAATACAATTCTTTGATTTCCTTCTGTAGGATTTTTATCTTTTTATTCTTTGTCTCAGTCTTTTCACAATTTTGCATCTTTTGGGTTTACACTGAGACACACCTCCAAGTAATGACCAAAGGAAATCAAATTAAGAATTTCTCAAAAAAGAGACTCAAAACACCCAATTAACTTAATGGAGATTGATGAGATGAAGAATTTGATAAAAGAAACTTAGAAACAAGAGATTTTTGACAGAAAAATACAGATCTGGGTAGATGCTAAGAATCCTAAATTAAATCTAAACTAAACTGAAAGAAGAAATCTAAGTTTTTCAAGACTTTTAACAAGGTCCGCAGGTCCCAGAAGTAACAGGTGCGGTCCCGCACTGGTTACTTAAGGAAAGTGCGGAGATGCCCGCACTGTGTGTGAAGACAAAGTGCGGTCCCCTGAAAACTTCAAGAAAAACATAAAATATTTCAAAATTTTCAAAAACAGAGAAAACCTAAGCTACCCAGGCAGATATCAATCAATCAAAAACCAGGAAAAACTTTTCCTCAAATCAAAATAAAAGAGAACCAAAAACAACAAGTTCTTTCCCCAGTGGAGTCGCCAATTTGTTGGTCGGATAAATCGTTCTTGCGGACAAGACCGATCTCCCTAGTGTCAGAAGACAATCTAGCAACAAATGAACAACTAAGTTTGTCTTTCTCTAGATATATTCGTTTTACAAATAAATGCTATGAAGGTGTCAATCCTACCTTAGATCCAAATGCTTATTTGCAGTCGTAGTGCTTCCGTCGCATCAATAATCCTTCGTCGCAACAAGAGCTCTTTTGTCGCAAGAAAGTATCATCTTTCGTCGATCTGCAATCACAAACAAGAAAATATCAATAGCACCTGTATAACAAATAATTATAAAACATACCTATCATAGTGATCAAGGAATCTATGAAATAAATGATCAAAACGACAGCTTATTGAAATAAACAATCGAACGACAATTTATTGAGAAAAACAAAACTTGATTGTATTAATCTTAAAATATATAGAAGAACCTTACAACCTTAGCCTTGATGTTCGAAAGGCCTTCCCGGGGTCCGAAGCAGGAATCTCCTCTACTTTGATAAGTATTTCACTCTTCCTCCAGAAGCACAAAGAGGCATGTGATCTTTCCTCTCAAAAGCTTAGCAGAAAGAAGTCTAAATCTCAACAACACTTCAGCTCAATCACACATAAAGCTTGAACTCTAATCCTCAATCTCCAAAATCTCCATCAAAACTTAACCCTTTTAGGCTACCCAATGCCTCCTTTTATAGAGCAGATGAGGAGGTTAGGATTCCACCTTTAAAGGGATAGAATCCTCCTTCAAAGGGATAGGCTCCTCACATCAAGGGATTAGTTCGTTAAGGTGTGGGATACATGCACCTTACTAAAGCGTACTCATCCCCAAAAAATCTCATCCAGAACCTTCTAGAATTGACCAAAATTCAACTTTTTCAGTTTAATTTCGCGCTTTTTTGACTTTACAGGGGTATCGCAGGCATTACACTGGAAAAATGCGTTCTAGAACGCAGTTTCTCTTCACATTACCTGCGTACCCTAGCTAAAAACGCAAGAAGGTCTCATGTTACCTGCGTACCCTGAGTTTCAGAGATTTTTTGGGTTTTTCTTCCAGTTCTGAGGCTTGGAATGAGGAACAAAGGTTGTAAGACTTGCAAAGGAGGCATGTATGAGTGTTTAATGAGCTCATACAGTCAGCAGAATGTCAAGGTGACAATTTTTAGTGTAACACTCATCATCTATATCATTGTGTTTAGAATTTATGTTCAAAGGATTGGCCATGTCAGCATCATGATCATCATCATCTATATCATCATCTGGAACATCCTCTCCCACATTTGGTTCGACCTCTTCAAGTTCTTTGTCCGGCGTACTGTCAATATCATCTAGTTTGTCCAGAACATTGTCTGGATTAACATATCCTTGAACTTCTTCAACGTATTTGTCTGAATTATGAACCCCTTTCTCCTCTACATCATATTATTCTTCAATGCCATCTTCTTCCACTACATTATAGTTTACCGGCCTTCCTCTTGGATCATATCTAACAGCATAGGACCAATCTGCTTTATCTGGAACCTCTGAGTAAAATAATTGTTCGCATTGGCTTGGAAGAACATAAGGCTCTGAGCCTAGATCAAAATTCCTTGTATTAACCATGGTAAATCCGTTAGCATGTTGAATAACAGTTCTATTGGGATGACGTTCATTGATTCGTAGCCTGTACCATTTGACATCGAACGCAACTAATTTGAAGGATTTAAAGTCACACTGAAGTATATCATTTGGATACCCATAATATCTATTTGCAGATACTTTTGGATGTCTATCACTTCTAGATGAAACATTCTCTATCTAAAATACTGCAGTTATCCCACTATCTAAAGTTGTCCTCTTTTAATACAACCTTTTGATGTGAAATTTGCGGCCATTGCACCACATTGCCTTGCGGTGTTTCAATTGCAATATGAAAAACATGTAAAAAATACATTTTCATTATTTGATAAAAATATTTGCACTTGGAAATTTTTCAAATTAATAAAAAATCACGCCATATTCATCAATATAATTGTAAAAAAAATATGTAGTATAGGCGAATTATATGCTTGCCTTGTAATGTACTAAACCATGTGCTAAATCGATTTCCCTCTATGTAAGATTGGTATCTCCACTACGTTAAGATTCTTTGACAATTGCAGACACACCATACCATGATAACCTACCATTATTATCTTTTTTTCATCGTTCAATTGATACCTTCATCCAATCAACATTGTTTTCAATGTATAAATGAATTACATCCCACTCTCGACCGACTGTATTAAAATAAAACAATCCACATGTGTATATATAATTAGTTAACACATTATACCACTATAATATTGGATTGTGCATGAAGACTAAAATCTAAATAAGTACGATATACATAAAAACAAAAATTCAAATGTACTATAAATATCCACTATAGACTTACATATCACTTTCCTCATTGTACCTTTTCCCAATTGGTGCTCCCCTTCAAATTTGTTAATGGAGTTGACATCCCAAATGCGATCTAATACATTGATACTTTTTCCTATTGTTGGACTATATTGACTAATATAAACCATGGTTTGATATACCATATATCCCTCTACCATAGAACCCTCAGGACGTGCTCTTTGTTTGACCAATGGCTTCAAATATTTCAAGTGCCTCTCAACCATCCACATTGATGTTGTGTGTGCAAGTCCACACTTTTCAATCCCCTCAAATTGGTGTATGAGGTAGTGTTCTTGTGCATTGAAAAATCTTGGAGGTAGATACTTTTTCATTTCACACATTAGATGAGGAATTTGTTTCCTCTAATACTTTATATCTTCTTTATCGATTTCTTTAGATGACAACCATCTACTAATGAAAAAATCAAATCACAAGTTTCAACAATAAGATATATAGTACATTACAAGTAAAGCACATGCAGTCAAACATAAGTTAATGCACAACAAATTATTAAACAAATTACACTTTGCATATAAATCGCCACTTACCTCATGTATTTTCCAAGATCATATATCACTCGTTTGACATTGTTGTCCAAGTTGTTGGGAGAGATAGAGGTAGAACATAGTGTAACAAAAAATCATCAATGATTATTTATTCTGAAATAAGAATAAAACAAAAATAATAATAATATGTTTCACCACTAATGTACAAATATATACACCAAAATAATTACCTTAATGAATGTATGCAAATCACGAGTCTTTACCCCACCTAATACACCTTTCTTTGTTAGGATATTCTTTGTGTTTGAATAAAATCCAGTGGGAAATTTATTTTTTTCAATAAACCCTTTAACATCCTTGCTTTACTGCTCTGTCAATAACCATGGAAGGGCGCTTAGATTTTGGTTGTCTCTATCGCTATTTGAATGAATCACACTTTGCATTGCATGATCGGTCTCCTTAATGTCATTGCAAATCTTGTTAATTTTTTCTTTATCTCTCCTTCCATCTAAGTTTCACCATCAAGTCTCTGTTACGTTCTTCCCGACGTGCATTGTATCAAACAAATGAAAAATCTCTAGGTGCTCATAGTAGGGGAGCCTGCTGAATTTCTCAGGATTGATTTTCATTCCTCGTGGTAGTGCCCCATTATTAATGCCTTGCCAACCTGCAAGGTGAATCATAGTTTAAGATATTATAACAACAATAATTTTCAAATAGTACAATGAAGAAAATGCAATAAAAATATAAAATAATTCAAGAATTTCATGTATAATGACAAACAGATGCTTTAATCGATTCCTTGAGAGATTATATTATATTGCAACTTCCATAGACCAGGTGTCCTTCTCTGTGGTCTTAATCCAATCTCTTCTTTCCCATTGAAAATATGTTTTTCAGTTCTTCGGTACCTATGGTTCTTAGAGAAGAAGTGCCTATGCTCATCAAACAGCTCCTTTCCTATGCTTCTTGAACGACGAGATTTAAATTTTGGACCACAAATTGGAAAAGAAAATTTACCCTTTGCTTGAATACATGAAAGAGATGGATTAATTTTTATTTCAATTATTAATTGAAGTATGTATAATGAATGGACTATTTACAGAAAAAAGGCATGAAATGAACTTCATAAAACTAGTAAACACTATTAAAGTGCATGGTAATGTTATAATATACGACAGAAATGTGTTAGCCCCCAGGCATCATGAAGTTTACATACAAGCATTGCATGGAATTCAAATTCCCTTTGTGCATTTGCTGGTCTAGAGATGTCATACATAGTGATGCCCTTCCATAAGTCTAGTAACTCATCGATAAGATGCTCTATATATACATTCATATCTTTGACCTAGTACTTACCTAATTTATTGAACATACAGCACATAATTCCCAAATATATGAGTAAAAAAAAAAAAGACGTAATTATAAGATATGATTGAACATATATGAGTAAACAAAAAAATATAATACATAAGTATGAAATAAACAAGACAAATCATGATATGTTATTGTGTAAATGAATATATTTATTCTAAAAAAAATAATACCTAGAACAATCATTGTCAACATTATGTGCTCCCTCTTTATTGACATCCAAGGAGGAATGTTAGTGTTGATAACAAAAATGGGCCACTCAAAGTAAATAGATCTTAGCTCTCCAAATGGATTGACTCCTTCAACTGCTAATGAAAGATTAAGATTATGAGGTTATTCTTTAGACTTTGGCCATATTTCCTCTATATTCGTAAATTAAGATCCATCTGCAGACATTCAAAGAACACCATCTTGACTTCTTTTCATTGCATAGTAATCCATAAATTGTGCTATGCTTTTGCACATGAAAAATTGTCGCAGACGTGGAATTATGGGAATATAACGAAGAACCTTGTGAGGCACATTTTTTTTTACTTTATCAGTTTGATATCTACTCTCATGAAATTTTTGGCATTTTTATTTTGACGCATGTTCTTTATAATAGATAATATCATCATTAGGACATGCGTGAATAACTTGATACTCCATTCCAATATTTTTCATAATGGAATGTAAATCTAGGTACGTGCGAGGTAAAACATTTGACGGTGGTAACATAAATTCACCTAAAAATCTACAAGATTAGAAATTAGTAGTGTTGGTTAATGTAAATAATATACATATTGCATCCAAATAATGTTACAAATGGTGATCGACATACTAACATTCAAAACAAAGGAAAAAAATAATTGCTTTATCATGATGTACTAAATGTCACAAAAATATATTACATACCTCAGGAGTTGTGTCACACATGTGTTTGAAAAACCATTCACCACCTTTAAGTTCACTAGAAGCAATACAACAGAGAGAAGAGATGTTTGTGAGCCTTCATAAAGAGGTTGAGTTCCCCTCTCAAGTACAAGTATATCATAACCACCAACATACAAGTCGTCATAATCATCCGTTCTTGCAACATTATTAAATTTCTCCTGGATCAATCTATTTGTCCCATCTTCATCCAATGTATTATCAACATCATTATCTTCCTGCATAGGATCATTAGCTTGATTCGGCTCAATATTCGCTTCATGTTCTTGAACATGAACTTGTACTACAACGACCTCTTCCTCGTCGAGGAATGCCCTAGGAGCACCATAATAGACAATTAAAATCAATAAAATAATATTAGTCAGTTGTCGAAAATATTTAAATGATATAAATTTTTACAAATATAATATAGGAAAAAAAAGACAACAAAGAGCTAGAGAGAGACAACTTAGCTAGTTAACTAATCATTTGCATATGGCTCAACTTAAAACTTACACGTTCATAATAATAAAAGTAAAAATACCCTTAATGGGAATGATTTCATTGAATATATTAAGAAATCAATCCAACTGCATAGATTTAATGATTTTAATAATACGAACATGTAATAGTGAAAATAAATAGAAACCAGCATAGACCCATCTAACTTTGGTTCTACGAAGCATCGAGAGGGATCAAATCCCTTGAGGTGCAAACCCATTTTTTGAGTAAAAAAGTTAGGAGAGGTTTGCACCTCAAGGTATTTGATCCCTCTTGAGGCTTGGTAGAACCAGAGTTAGATCAGTTTATACTAGTTTTATTTTATATGGAGGATGTAAGTGGCTCATTCCCAAGGTTTTATTTTAAACCATGTGTTATTCCAAGAAGGAGAGTCATTTTATCAAATGGATTATTAAATGAATTATGAAAGGGAATTGGCACATATTTTTATGAGTGGATATAACATGGGCTAAGGGGTATTGGTTTAAAATGGATTTGAGGATGTAATTGCACATGGTTTTACTATAAAACAATGGGTTGTATTTGACCTTGTATAAGTAGCATTAGGAGTATTTTCACATGGTTTTGTGATAACATAGGTATTTTTTTAAATATTTTATTGTAAAAAAGGAGAGCCTATTTCTTATTTTTTATTTTTATTTATTTAATATTTTTTTATGGTGACGATCTAACGATCTATATTTTCTCATTGATTAAGTTGAGAAGAGGCTAATTTCGTTTTCAATCGGCAAGCACTTTCCCACTAATGATTTTGGAGCTATACGTGTGAGATTATAAGGTTTGTTTCCATTTTAAATGCAGTATTTGGAAACAACTTTCGAATCAGCGAGAAAGATAGTGGTTTTCTCATTTGCCAGGCAAGTCATTTTTCCATCGTTGTTTTCTAGTTACTTTGTCAACACAGAGCTCTATTGCCCTTGTGTTCGATCAAGGGTTTTTTTTTGTTTCAATGGAATCTCCTTCTATAAGTTTTGTCAATGCTAAAGATCTAGATCCCGTGCAGGAACATATTTCAAATTTTGTATCCGGTGTTTTTGAAACTAGGTTATCACTAGGATCTGTTAAAGAGTCGAATAAATTCATTATACGTAATCCATCGGTTTTTCCTACAAAATTGAGGTCTGCAATTTTTCAATTTTTTGTTGAGTCAGTCTTTCCTTTTCTAGACTTCATTGAATGGTCAGTAGAGAATTATTTGAGTTCTCAGAGGGTTATAATGGATTCTCAAGGTTCTAAAGTACCGTGTCAAGTAAATTACCAAACTGTCAAAAAGGCTTTATCAATGCCAGGGTCACATGATGATTTAGATGAGAAATTTTCCTAGCTATCGAGTATGAGTTCAATTGGAGAGTTAGCTCAAGACAAATTGCATTTTTTCTATAAAAAATGGTCAAGCCAGAAGTAAATATTGAAGGAATGTATTTTCCTTATCAAATGTCTATCTTTCAGCATCCCATTCAATGCTTACTGTCTTTATTAGTTAGGTATTAGGTTTGGATGATGATATTTTGGTTTCTAAGGTCATGATAGGATGTCTTGTACAGGTGAGTCAGTCCAACAATTCCAAGAGGCTTAATTTTGATGAGTTTCTGGCTGAAAAAATTCATTCTCAGTTATAAAAATTGCACTTGGAATAGAAGTTCAGATATCAAACACTATTACTTAAGATGATTGTGCATGAGAATCAAATTGAACTACAAGAGATAAAATCAAAGATTTTTATCAAGGATCTTAGTTTCTTATTGGAAGTAGTTGATTTTTCCTTCTTCAAATTTGTCAATGAAATTCTGGATGTAGTGTATCAACTGTTTTAGGATTCAACTCTACCTAGGATTTCTGAGGAAATGAGGAGTAAGACAAATGATCCTATTGTAGATTTTTTTTTGTACAAATATTTTACAGTTATCAGGGTTTATGGATTCACAAAGGCACCTTTCATGTTGCCTTCTTTTCTAGTTCAAAGATTGTTTGCTCTGGAGTTTTTGAGGAAAAGGTTATTCTTTGAGAAAGAGAATTTTGTCAAGCACATAAAGGGAGCCAGTATAAAATTCAAATACACAGTTGAACCTTTTGTAGTTTCTAATTTTGCTGCTCTTCTAATCATAGAGGAAATTGTTAAAGGAATGAATTTCAGGGAAGCTCAGGAAGTCAAGTTTGATCCTAGGGGAATTATTAATTAGAGAAAGATTCAAAATAGATTTGGTTCTTTTCAAAATGAAGAAATGGTAGATTTAATTCAATGAGATAATTTTGATACAATAAATGAAGACATGTGTTTGGAACCACAGGTGTAGACCGATTCTTTTGTACAAATGCAGTATAGTCATATGACTGTAGATGTTAAGACTCCCATGATAAAATATATTAAGTACAAAAGGTTTCATAAGGAAATATTAGAGAAAGAGGTTATAGTTGAAAAATATCTTAAGAAGCGGAAGGTTAATCTTGAAGGACTTGAAATTGTGGTTATTGATAATGAAGATCAATCAAGTTACCAAGAAAAGGGTACTATTGTAGAAGAATAAAAAGGACATGCTTCTTCCTCAAAGAAGACTATGTCTCGGGCTGAATTTGAAGCCCAGGAAGAAGGTGAAGAGTTGCAAGTGCAAACAATCATATTTTCTCAAGAGTCACATTCTCAGTTTCAATCTTGTAAAGATGTTCTTAGAGATTATGATGGAAAGAAAAATATGTCCATTCAAGAAATTATGAGAATGTCATCTCAGGTTAGGAAGGTTGATATTAAGGACGCTTCATTATTTTCTGTCAAGGAAGATGCTAGTAATGCCCTAAAGGTTCTTGTGGTAGATGATAAGAAAATTTCTAAGGTAAATATCAAAATGGATAAAATTAATGTTATATCACAGGAAAAATCGATGTCAAAAGGATGGAAGAATCAAATCAAGAAATTAGAAGCATATTTGATAGCAATAGAAGGGAGTCTAATGAAAAAAGAGCATCAAAGAATTGTTGGAGGATAAAGAAAAGATTATTCAGGCTTTGAAGAAGAAATTGAAGATTGATGAGACTGATCATCCTCAGACTCAAGAGCTATTGGATTTGCAGAAATAAAGAGATGATTTAAAGTAGGAAACATTAAACTTGAAGGCTGAAGTTTTGTAATTGAAAACAAATAAAGAGCAAGTAGATCAATCTGAAGCCAAATCTTCTTTGATTTAAGATTTAAAGAAGCTTTTAGTGTAGGATGAGAAGATTAAAAATTTTCAGTTTGATTTAGATAAATTGAATCAAGATATTTAAGAGAAAGGTAAAGCTTTGGAGCAAAGTATAAGTGAGAAATATTTTCTGCAGCAGTAGTTGAAATTAACAAAGTAGAATTTGATAGAAGAAAAATATTTGATCTGGGATCATATCATTTCAGAAATTAAAAAGATTAAAGATCATTTTGTACAAGTGGAGGATGAAAGAGAATTTTCTTCTACTGTTTCAACCAATATTGTTAATTTTCAGCAGATGTTGGGAGCTAAACCATTAAAGGCTCAAAATGCTATCAATTATGTAAATTCAAGAACAAAATTGCAATTTAATTTTGTAGGCATAGATGAAAGAGCATAAATGATATCCCAAGCAAGAAAGTATATCATCAAAAATCAAATGATGAAGGATCTTTCATTGAAAATAGATTTCATGAAAGCAAGAATATCAGGCTTTAAAATAATATTTAGAGAGATGTTTCTGTTGGGTTTGCAAGAATTTGGAATTTATCAAAGGGTTTGTTGATTCCAAAAAGTGAATATCATATGATGTTGCTAGGTAAAAGAAATGATATATCAGCCATAAATCAAATCAGTACAAATATGAAGGGAGAGGAAATAATTAAAAGCATGAAAGAAGATATTTTCCTACTTTATGAAGTTAGAATGGCGATTGTTGGTTTACCACCAGTTACATATACTTTCTATTCATAATTGGATGCAATTAACAGAGAAATGTTGACAGTATCTTTTCCTTCATCATCTCTCTAGAATTTTTTTTCCATATTTGCAGATAAGTGGAATGTTTAAGATTCATCTCTTGCAACAAGTTCTTCAGGGTGAAGTTTTTGGCACGTGATAATAAAATAACTACCTATCATGGATTTCAATCTTAATCACGGGAAATAGATTGGTCGAAGGTTTGGAGGTGACCTTGCACGTGTTACGGGAAAATAAAAGTAGACGCACATGCAGCACATGCTGTGGGAGAGGGAGGTTATCATTACAGTTCTTTTAGTTTATGATTGAAGATAAAATTGGTGGTTGAGAGTCTATATTTTTGGCTGAGATATTTCTTTTGATTCATTCTATTTATGGAGTAAATATTAAATTCACAAGTAATTTTTCTAAAAGGGAAATATTTGGCATGGATTTGAAAGAAGAAAATAAAGTAGAGCTTAAGGGTAAGAGGAAAAATATTGACGTAAAAGAGTTTCATCGAGTGAAATGTACAAAGTTATTTCAGCTTGAGAAATATATGAAAGAGATAGAATATGTTTTTGAAGCAGAATCCAACAGTGATGAATATTTTGTTATGCCTGAAATCAAGTGGAGAATCAAGCAGAAAGAGAAAAGTTCTACCATCGAAGAAGCAGATAATCAAATCATAGGGATTTGATTGTAAATTCAAATAAGATTTTACCAAAAAATGAGGATAAATAAGAAAGTGATTGGGAAAAGTAGTTTACTCAGGATATTTTCAAGGAGTGAGGCCAGGAAGTAATAGATTCAAAGCATGTTATTTTTATTCAGCAATAGAATTTATTCAGGGATATCTAATCCCAATCATTCCTGAAGAAATTCGCTGGATATGCTATTTCTAAGAACAAAGATCAAAGATTATAGAAAAAAAATTTCTATTTATATTTTTTTCTGTAATTTCTAAAAATGACTCAAGGAGTCCAAGCTTGTATATATACAATCTTTTATTATGTTATAGGGGTTTTTGTTTTGAGTAATTTTGGAGAAAAAACTGTTGCGATTCTGTAAATTTGAGTACAGACTCATTCTATACCAGAGTTTCTAAGAGTATGGTGTGTTGAAGAATGTATCAATCTCTTATGTGTATGTGATTCTTCTTTGTTTATTTCATATATGTGTTATCTTCATGTTTGATTGAAAAATACATATGCAGAATTCATCCTTGTTAGATGCTCTGTAATATATCAATTAAACATTTAACAAATCTTCATCTAAAGTCATATTAAAGAATTCATTCATGGTTAAATTCTCTTTATATGATGGATTGTTTGTTTATTATTCCTCTATTCTCTTGTTTTTTTAGTTTTATGTTTGCATTTGAATATTCATTTTTAATTTCCTAAGGAAACTTTTCCTTTGTAACCAATTCAAGAGAAAAAGGATGAAGGAAAATATGGAAAAAGGTCAAAAGGATGACAATTTCAAAACCTATCACTAGAGAAAGGAACAAATGTGAAACTGATCAATGTGAAATAAGGACTTTTGGAGACTCCTAGCATTGGAAAAGGGTACAATTGCAAAATCAATGTCACTAGAAAATAGCCTAATTTCAAATCCTACTGCTAGAAATAAATTTAATTAACAAAATCAACACTAGAATAAAGAGAAATTAGGAATCATAGCACTACAAAAGGGCACATTTGGAATTCATAGCACTGGAAAAGTAAACAAGGAGTAATATTAGCACTATTAAACAAGTTAGATGAGAAACAATATAGCACTAGAAAGTTAAAACAGTGAAAAAGCTAGTGTTATAAAAAGGACAATTTAAAAATCTAATGCTAGGAATGAAGGAAATTGGAAAACCTAGTGCTACAAGGGAGGGAAAAATGAAATCCTAGCAGTAGAAACTTGAACAAATGAGAAACATAGTGAACCAATGAGGAGAGGAGAGTTTGGATATATATATATATATATATATATATATATATATATATATATATATATATATATATATATATATATATATATATATATATATATATATAGATATATCGTTGATGAATGCCAAAACTACCTATCATAAATATTCATGAACAAACTTAGATATTAATTGCAAATTAACTACATAGAACTCGTCATGATATTTTTTTCTCAATGCATAAAACACAAAATGAATATTTTTCAAGATTTTCACTTGTGCAATTGACTATATATTTGAACTAAGTAAATACCAAGTCTCTTATGGGATGTATAATAAATATAAAGAACAAGTCTCTTATGGTCTAACGGATGATAATGAATAAGTACTTACTAATGGATGATATTCATCTCCGCCTTCAGCATGTCCATAAGTTCTACAATGATTTTTAGTTGTTGTTATTAAAAGTCTCCTTACTTTCAAGCCCTTACACTTTTTACAAGGGAAATGACGTTTTCTATGCTTCGAAGCCCCCGATGTCGATCCTAAGTCTCCTTGGCTTAGTCCTTGAGGAATTTTATCTGACATTTTTCCTCACCAAATAGCTTTTAGTGATGATTATCAATCAAAATTAACCCCAAAATAGGCCTATAACATTTCAAAAGCATGGGATGTATAACAAGAATATGGAACTTGTAAATAGGTATTTGGCCCTACATATATATAAATCAATTTTCCATCAGATATTCGTGCTAGTCTGTCGGATAAATGTTGCACAAGGGTAAAATTCCATTAATTAAATGCCTAAATTTGGTCGTTTTCCGGTGACAAGACAACGATCATCGAATATGCGACTCTATGTAATTAACGCTGCATAGTCGACAATCATTGGGATTTAAAAAAAATAAATAAAAAATACATTAAACGTCTGACGACGGTTCCAATTTTATCCGTTTTTCGGATTTCGCTATCGGATTTTAACCCAAAATGCGGTAGTGTTAGTGAGGATGAGACCCCTTGCAGGTTATGCATTCTAATATTTAATGGGTATGTTTGAATTGTGTTTTAAAATTATTTTTATTATCTGGATTATCTGAGTATACCCAAAATAAATTATGAATAAGATTTTCAAAATTTTATCATATGCATGAAGCCATTACAACCATATTTTTCATTATCATGTCACTTGCAAGGATTTGAACCATGTGGAGAAGATAAGATAATATAACAACCATTTTGCAGAACCACCCAAGATAACCGTAATTGAAAAACATCAAAACACTTATTTCAAAATACATTTCAGAATACCAAAAGAAAATTAACCATAAAAAATAACCAAATTATAACTCTATTATTATTATTATTATGATTAAGATTAAGATTAAATTATTGACCTATAAATAGGCTTTGTTACAATACCATGGCTTAATATCAATACCACATGGTGAAAAAATCATAACTCATTTCATATGACATGTTTTTCAATTAATGAATTTAATTAAAATGGTAGAAATGACATAACTACTCTTGAGATAAATTTCGTTCTTTGATATGACTACTACTAAGAATATTCTAGAATATTTTATGGAAAAATTCAAATATTTGATATGTGACTACTACTAAAATAATCATGTCCACAAGTTTCCATTCAGTTGATTTAATATGGATATGGCTAGTTGATTTATTAGTTCTTCTCAAGCTATTTAATTTATATGGTTACACTAGTTTATTTGAAGTGATATATCTTTTTATTATTATTAAGTTTAGAATTTTTATTTTTTACTAACCCACAAGGGATTTGAATTGGTGACCTATAGCAAGGAGTTCCTTAACCGTGTACTCATTCACACTTGATTCAAAGATCTGTTGGATATATTTATTAGTTCTCATCAAGTGAATTTTATAATATTCGATTCAACCTTGATTATCAATTATTTAGTGTTTGAATACCAGATATTATATTATATAGACAAAATAAAATAGTAGGTGAAATATTATATTATATAGACAATAAATTAAATAATCGGTCATATTGATAAGTTCTTAAATAATAGATTGGAGGTTTATGTGGTGTATATTTTTAGATATAAAATTCAGAATCTCAACAGTCTTCATTTTCTGTTGACGTTTCGAGTCTAAATCAAGACTCATCATCAGGACAAACCTGCTAAGAAGAGAATGGATTAGGGTCAATAAATAGAGGAAAAAGGGTTGATGGGCAAAAAGAGCCGACTAGTTTCTAATATTTTATAAAAGGTTAATTTATTTGATTAATGGTCTCCATCACCTCAACCATTTTCATCCTCCCACATTTCTTGGTCCTTAGCACTCGCTCCATTGCTCCTCCCTTTACACTTCCCTCTTCCCATTATCGTTCTTTTTTCAAACCCTCTCCTTGCCCTTCTACATCCCTATATCAGCCCCCCCTCCTGAAAATCTCTTTAAAATAAGTAACCTTACTTTTAATAATAACTACCAAAATAACTAACCTATAAAAGCACTTAAAATCTAATCTTAAAATAACTAACTTTTAAAAGTATAAAAACAATCTTAAAAATCTCATCTTATAATAACTAGCCTACCTTTAATAATAACTACCAAAATAAAGAGCTACCTTTTTAATAAGTTACATTATCAAACCCTATGTTAATAATATATAAAACCTACCCTTCTTATTATAATGTCACATCCATTGGATTAAATTAAAACTTATTTAATCTACTACAAATAACCTTAAAACACCATTACTTAATTTATAAGTATTACTAATATTAATTATTAGTTGTAACATAAAAACTTTAAATAAATTAATATATTGTAAAACATAGATTAAATTAGAAATAAAAATGGATATAATTAGAAATAAAAATGGATATAAGTATTTTAATAATTTCATAGATTTAATTAGAAATAAAAATGGATATAAAACTAACAAAAGAAAATAAATAATTAATCAAATAAATTGACCTTTTATAAATTATTAGAAACTGGTCGGCTCTTTTTGCCCATCAACCTTTTTTCCTCTATTTATTTGCCCTAATCCACTCCTTAGCAGGTTTGTCCTGATGATGAGTCTTGATTTAGACTCGAAACATCGACAGAAAATGAAGACTGTGGAGATTCTGAATTTTATATCTAAAAGTTCTTAAATATTTTTTCATTGGGCAATGTTGTACATAGGCCAAATCACATTTACCATCAATATGTTAACTTTTACCATCAATATGCTAACTTTAAACTTGAATAGGTATAAATAACTAATCTCCTCAATTTTTATTGATTATTTTTTTATAGAATATTTATTCATTTCAACAAAAATATTGATTTATTTTATAAGAAAAACTTGAAACATTTTTTTGTACTGAGAGGTGTTCTCCAATCCAGTATGGTAGATATGTTTTAATATAATGTAATTCCTTGTAAATTTTTTAACTAAGTCAAAATTGTTAGGATATTCCGACACATAGGAAATAGTTAAGTATAACTTGGTCTAGCGTAGATTTAGGTAAAGTGTGTTTCTTTACTATGTACATTTGTAACTTATAATCCGACGTTTACAATATGTAGTGATTCGGTGGTTCATTCTCTCCTCGGTATTACTGACACTTGATCTGTGGCTTAACACCTGTTTGGTCCATGATCTATATTTAAATAGCATGGAGGGCCATTTGTCCGGTAACTGTTTATGAGAGAAGTTTATGTAAATTTTCTTTCTTTATATTAATAAATTTCCTGAAGTGGCTGTGTTGGCTCAGGCCGTGGACTATTTCCCTCTTCGAGGGTTTTAACCACATCAAATAATGGTGTACTAATTTGTGATCTGTTTTTGAGTAGTGACCTTTGGTGTTTTATCTAAGGAACTTACCCTATAAATTCATACATGGTATCAGAGCTGTTTTGAGGGTTGCATCCATTATTGATCCATATCTGAAGCCGATTTGACAGCATGCAACTATCATTTTCCAGATCTACTATTTATAGCCACTTTTAGGCCGGGAGAACTGCTTTGTTGTGTCTAGAGCCTCTGTTACAGTGAGGAACCCCTTTCATTTCATGCGAAAAGGTTTTTGGTTGCCAAAGTTATGTCATTTTAGATCTGGAGGTATAAACATTTTTTTTTGCAGCTACATTTATTAATCTCTCTATTTATTTCAGTTTATAGTATTTTTTATTACCGGATATATACCCTCTTCTATGCTTATGCTCCTTTCTCTGTGTTGTGTGTGATCTTGGCAAATCAGAAATAGGAAGACGAGATTTTTCTGTTGCGTATGCTCTTTCCTCACAACTTTGTGTGATCTCGGGAAATCAAAAATAGCGAGAAAAATATATAGCTGTCGGACGGACTAACCAGGAATATAAAGTTTTTCCATAAAGCTTGTAATTTTTGTTGTTTTTGTGTGCACACATTTGTGTTTTTTTTGCAAGAAAAAGCACGCACATAATACACACACACACACACACACACACACACACACACACACACACACATATATATATAGATATCTTCCTCCTTTAAAATAATTATCGAATTATTTTACTAGCTCACTTGGTGTAAAGTTACTTTATGTGAATAGAGGTCTTGGGTTCAAGTCTCTAATTCAAGCTTCTTTTTCTAAAAATATTTTTGGCAAGTTGCATTTTTTTTAAAAGGAGTTTTATTTAAAAAACACATGTAAAAGTGACTCTCACTTGTTTATAAAAGTGGGTCACATAAAGTAGTATTTTTTTAAAGTGAGCTAATTATATTAAGTTTGGAAAATGGGGGGAATTTTTTTTTAAAGTACCACCTCATCATCAAATTTCAACCTATCACGTAACTACTCGGCATCTACTACATCGTTTTTTCAAAAAGGCATAACTTCTTCATCCAGAAGTTGTTTTCAGAGCCATTTTTTTAAACGGCCTACTTTTTCGAGATATTTCTATTGGAGCAGTTAGTTTCAACATTTTTAGCTTCAGTTTTAAAAAATGGAAATTACATGCCTCGTTATTCTTAATAACACCAATTATTTCCAATGGCTATCCTACATGGTAGACTTACTTAGAAGTAAAGGGCTTTATAGAATAGCCACAGGGAAAGGATCTAAACCTAACGATGGAGATAAAGCAGCTAAATGGGAAAATAAACAAGATCAAGCCCAAGGGTTGAAAGGAATGTCCATTGCTCAAGATATTAAATTTCATATCCAAGAAATTGACTCCCTTGCTGAAGCTATGAAAAAAATAAATACTATTTTTGGCATTAAAAATGAAATCAGAGCCCACCAACTTGAAAATGAGTTTCTTACTTTGGACCCCAATAAGTTATCCTCTATTGAGGATTTTTTGTCCAAATTCAAGACCCTCAGACTTATTTTAGAAGGTTGTAAGGTCAAAAAGGAATATACTAGCCTTATCTATTCCACTCTTGCTAAGCTAGGCCCTGCATACTCTTTATTTGTTTCCACCTTCAATACTACTAGAAAAGCTCTAATTTCTCAAGTAACAACCTACAAGTGCCCCTCTTTTGATGCCTTTTGCGGCTCTTTGATAAGAGAACAAGAAAAACTCCTACACCTTTATCTTATTATACCTAAAACTCTTCTAAGAAAGCCTTAGCAGCCCAACAACAACCATATCCAAATAATCCTAAGAAGCCGCATCCTAAAATTAATGGTACTAAACCACACAAGGGTCTTAAGTAATTTCATCCGCAAACTGAAAAAGAAACTCAAAAAATTGATAAGGGAAATAAAAACAAAGTGAAGAATACAGATAAAAATTGCAACTTTTGTAATCATGATGGCCACATAGAGTCAAAATGCTTTGAGAATATGGAAGCCTTGGAAGTAGCAATGGATAATCACAAAATCAATTTGGAGAACTCTTCAAATTCATCTTCGGGAATGACACTTTTTTCTTGTGGTTGTCAAGCATCAAGATCTGGTTATGCATTGAATGTATCTTCCTCTTCTCATTCTTATGAGTGGCTCATTGATTATGGAGCCTCTTGCCACATGGCCAAGAATAAAGCCATTTTTTCTTCTTTAAATGATTGTAACACCAAAAACATTTATATTGGTGATGATAGACCTCTGATTAGGGTATGGAACCATGCATCTAGATAATGGTCAGTTAATGATGTATTATGTGTTCCTACCTTGTCCTGCAACCTTCGATTTATTTATCAGATAACTCATTCAGGTGAAGGGAAAATAATAGAATTCTCACCTCATGATGTTGCAATTAAGGACCTAAGATATCCGGGACATATTTTAGATACTGGCATTGCTGATGATTCCACAAGGTTGTATAATTTTAACAACATTGGGTCATCATTTCTTCCCTCCTCCGTTTTTGTTGCTCATAATGATGAAGTGAGAAAACTTTGGCATGAGCGATTTGGTCACTTAAACTATCACTCTCTTCGAATTCTATGGAAATAAAATATGGTGAAAGGTCTTCCTATGGTATCTTTCCGATATGGTGTTTGTTCCGGATGTGTACTCGAAAAAAATCATCGGAATAGTTTTGAAAAACGTGCCTCTTAGCACGCTTCAGCCCCTTTGTAGCTTGTGCACATTTATTTATGTGGTCCACTTCCAGTTGTTTCTTTCTCTGGCTACAAGTACTTCTTAACTTTCATTGATGATTTTTCCAGGCACACTTGGGTATATTTCTTAAAACTCAAGAGTGAATTTTTTAACATGTTCTTGGCCTTTAAGGCCTTTTTTGAGAAACAATTTGGACATCACATGTTTAGGTTAAGATCTGAAAAAGGAGGAGAATATGTTAACAACAAATTTATCCACTTCTACATTGAGCATGACATTCAATTTCAACATATTGTTATGTATACTCCACAAAAAAATGGTGTAGTTGAAAGGAAGAATCACATTCTAAAAGAAATGGCTAATTGTCTGCTTCAATCTTAAGGACATAGTCTTAATTTTGGGCATAAGCAATTAACTGTGAAAATTACATAGTAAATCACACTCCTACTAAGGTTTTAAGGAATATGACTCTAGAAGAAGCCTAGAGCTCAATCAAACCAGATGTAAGTCACTTTCGTGTTTTTGAAGTGAAGCTTGGGCCCATATTCCAGATGTGAAACATAAAGCCTAAGAACCTAAGAGTGAAAAATGAATTTTTGTTGGATATTCTGAAGATGTCAAAGGATATAGACTTATTCAAGCCAAATCCAAAAATGTAATCATTAGAAGAGATGTAAAATTTGATGAAAATATATCGACCTGCGAGCCTAGTTCGACGGGTGTGCAACCTGTGGCCTGTGAGCCTGATTCAACATATGTGCCGCCTCTCTCTATCTCTTCTATTTTTGACAGCATTCCTTCTAGTTCAGATGATGACAGTGAGGATGAAAATTCTCCTCCACCTCCTCAATATCTTCCTTCAACTCCAAAACTTCCAAAATGGGTCCACTCTACTCGAGATGCAGCAGTTTCTCTTGCAGGTGACCCTACAAATCAACGTCATATACGTTCTCAGTTCAACAACGCCTCTTCCTTATTGGCTCAAGTTCTAGAAAATCCTGATCCAAACACATTTGAAGAAGCTTCAGGTCATCCAGATTGGAATGCAGATATGAATGAAGAATATCGTTCCTTATTGGCAATCGATACTTGGGATCTTGTTCCTCTTCCAAATGGAAGAAAACTTGTCAGATGAAATTGGGTTTACAGAACAATGTTTGAACCAGATGGAAAAGTGGATAAACATAAATCTTGTCTTGTTGCTAAAGGATTTTCACAAGTTTAAGGCATTGACTATACTGAAACCTTCTCCCCTGTTGCCAAAATGAATTCTATCCGCCTTATTCTTTCCCTTGCTGCCTCCTTTAAATGGGAAGTCCATCAGATAGATGTTAAATATGCCTTCTTACATGGGGATTTGCATGAAGAAATATACATGGAACAACCCCCTCACTTTATCCAAAAAACTCTAGCCTTGTTTGTCGCCTTAGGAAGTCTCTTTATGGTCTAAAACATGCCCCTCGGGCTTGGTATGCCAAAATGGATAGATTTTTCTTAGATAATGGATTTTCTAGATGTCATTCTGACAACACTGTCTACACCAAGAAAGTGGGTAAGTCCTTAATCATCCTTTTTCTTTATGTTGATGATCTTATCCTTACTGGTAGTGATCCCAACCATATAAACTTGTGAAGTCTAGCCTAAAAAATAATATTGAAATGACAGACTTAGGAAACTTGCATTATTTCCTTGGTCTTCAAGTCTTGCAATCCAAAGAAGGTATTAACCTTTCTCAGTCCAAGTATGCCTGTGATATTCTACGCAAATTTCACATGGAATACTGTAAGCCATCCCCTTCTCTCTTTCAGTTTGGAGTCAAGCATTCAGTCAACTGAAGTTGATGCTACCTTATATCGTCAACTTGTTGATAAAATTATGTATTTAACCCATACCCATCCTGACCTTTCCTTTTTCGTTGGTCTTGTTTCTCAGTTATGCACCAACCTCATGAAAGTCACTGGAAAACAGCTAAAATAATACTTCAATATATTCGAGGTACATTTTAGTTCAGGATTCATTACAATGTAGGAGCATCTCCATTGTTGATTGGTTTCACTGATTCTAATTGGGCTGGTGACCCCGATGATCGAAATTCTAATGCATATTATGTATTCACTCTTGGTTCAAGACCTGTTACATGGTTTTGTAAGAAAAAAAATGCCATATCTCTTTCTTTGGTAGAAGCAGAGTATCCTGGTGTTGTTGAAGCTAGCAAGGAATCCCTGTGGTTTCATCAGATCTTGTCCAATTTTTTTCTTCATCAGCAATATCCAACTACGCTTTGGTGTGATAATCAAAGTTCCATTCAGCTATGCAAATATTCAATTCAGCATCAGGGTATGAAACACATTGAGCTACACATACACTTCATTAGAATTCTCATTCATGATCATGTTCTTAAGTGCAGTATTGTTCACCCAATGATCAAGTTGTTGATATCTTCATAAAGGCTCTCATAGAAGCAAAGTTTACCAAACTTCGATCTATGCTTGGAGTTCAGGAAAGTTATCATTAAGGGGGGATAGGATCTAATGCCTCCTTCGTTCTCCTATTGTGTCACCTTTGTAAATCCTTCAATCCTATCCCAAGTTGTTCTTAAGGGGGGATGTTAGGATATTTCAACACATAGGAAATAGTCTCCTATTGTGTCACCTTTGTAAATCCTTCAATCCTATCCCAAGTTGTTCTTAAGGGGGGATATTAGGATATTTCAACACATTTGAAATAGTTAAGTATAACCTGGTCTAGCATAGAGTTAGGTAAAGTGTGTTTCTTTACTATGTACATTTGTAAATTATAATCCGACGGTCACGATATGTGGTGATCTGACAGTTCATTCTCTCTTCGGTATTACCGACACTTTATCTATGGCTTAACACTCAATTGGTCCATGATCTCTATTTAAAGAGAATGGAGGGCCATTTTTCCATTTATGAGAGAAGCTTATGTAAATTTTCTTTCTCCATATTAATAAATTTCCTGAAGTGGTCGTGTTGGCTCAGGTCATGGACTGTTTCCCTCTTCGATGGTTTTAACCACGTCAAATATTGTTGTACTTATCTGTGATATGTTTGTGAGCAGTGACCTTTGGTGTTTGATCTAAGGAACTTACCTTGTAAATTCCTACAAAAATAAAATAAACTAGTTTAGATGAATCTTAACTCTGGATCTATCAAGATCAAATCTCTTGAGATGCAAAATTATTTTAGAGTGAAAATAGATTTGATCCCTCTCAGTGCTTGGTAGATCCAGAGCTAATATGGATCTAGGTTGGTTTAATTCCCCCCTTTAAATAAGCTATATTCCACATGAATACCACGGGTTCTCATAAACATGGAGCTCAAAAACCATTGGTAACTTGCCCAAGTCAAGTTTACCTTAACTACCCAACAAAAATTAATAATAATAATAATAATAATAATAATAATGTGGATTCTTTTATTTTTACCTTGCTGGGGGTGGGAAGACAAGACAGTAGTGGGATTGCAGGAGATCAGCTAGATGCATCCACCTCATCCTGATGAAGGTAGCACGTGCCCTCCGCGCATTAGGCATGAGGGGATGTATGCACTATCTAGAGAGATTGAAGCTTATTATAGCCGAGAGAGTTTTTCAAGGGATTGTTTTGGTTGTGTGGGTGATGGGATTATATGCTTGTGGTGGGGATTATTATCCTCTGTTCAACCTGGGAGGCGTCTGGTATGTTCTTTCACTGGGGCTTCTCTGGCGGCATGAATTGGTGAGCTTCATTTTGGCCAGTGCTAGCCAACTCTATGAGACAAATGTGGTTTGGGTGTGGAATCCAGGGGATCATTAGGGAAAAATTGAGGTCTAAAATGGGCTTCCTAAGGAAAATATAAAATAATAGTGGAAATAATAAAATAAGATTAAATTACATCATCAAATTTTAGAGGAAAAAAAGAAAAAACTATTTTTTCAACTCGTATTTTCAACTTATCTCCCTATGGGTTTACTCAAATTTCGAGCAGAAACACTCATTGGATGCATGATTTGATTCATCATCCAAGGAATACCCATGTTACATGCTTTCTATGGACCCTACTACACGAAAAATGAGAAATACATGAAAAACGTGATTGCAATCCCATGCTTTCATGTATTTCTCATTTTTAGTGTAGAAAGGTCCATCAAAAGTATGAAACATGGGTACTACTTGGATGAGGAATTAAATTTTTCATCGAACAAGTACTCATGTTCAAAATTTGAGTAAAACCTTAAGGGGATAACTTGAAAATATGAGTTGAAAAAGTAGTTTTATTATTTTATTATTTTTTAATCTTTATACTTTTTTACTCCAAAAATGGTGAATCATCTCCCATGGTTAACATAATAATCTTGAATCCTATTGGTTCTTATAAATTTTATTTTGGTTGTACATTTTTCTTACAAGTCCCATTTAATACCTCTAAATTTCTCTAATGAATGTGGGAGCGGTTTGCTGGCGTCCTCCTAGTCTTCCCCTGGGGGCCCGTCACTTCGTGAATTTATGCTAGAACTGGCAAGGTGGGAACAAATTCATAAATATGTTTGGTAAGGGTTTATTGTTTGGGACATTATTCATATTGTGCAGAATTTGGTTAAGGTAAGCCTTGCCTTCGAATTTGGTCTTGGTTCTCGTTTTCCTTCTTCGATGGCGAGTTTTCCATTTTTTGGTTCAAAGGGGTCATCCATCTCATCGATTTATTTGCTTTGGGGCTTAGGGTTTGTCTCTCAGTTAGGGGTGGTTGTAGTAGTTGGTAGAGGAGGCTAAGCCTTTGCATGTAGTCCCAAAGAGAGTTTTCTTCTATGATATTTTTGTTGCTTTTTTTAGGGTGGTTCTGGGGTGACATGGTGTTTGTTGTTTGTGGGATTTTTCATACAATTTTGTGTTTTGGTGCTTGGGGGGACTATTATCTGCTGGTGACGAGTGGCTTTAGGTGAATGAAGGATGATAGCTTTACCTGGTGAGAAGTGAGTTTCAGGGGTGGTTTTTGTTGAGTAAGCGGCGAGGGTTGAAGGTGTGTCTCAGGAGTTTAGTTGAGTTGCTTGTCATGATGCTATGTAAATGAGGTATACCTCGCCATGGACATGGTGCTCATGCCTAGGGAGGGTTCTTTAATCAAGGTGATGTCGACATGGGGGAAGTTATCAATTCTCCTGCGCATCATGTGGAGCTCCCTCCTCCTTTTGAATTCCTGGATAATAGTTTGCAGGACATCTCAACAGATTTGGATAGGTCAAATATGGATAGACAACATGAGAACAATGTGGTGATCTTGCTCCTCAATGAAATTTAGTGCACTTAGTGGATATTGTAGGAGAGACTAGATTCCTTGCAAAGGGGGTAATGTGGTCTCTTTGAAAATTGGAGAGGATAGAGGGAATATTAGAGCTTATGGAGCATCATATCCACTGCAATTCCAGTTTTCCTCCTTTACCTGGAACTACAACGGCCTACCTGAAAATGCTTTATTCCTATGATCCTGGATGAATAGTACTTGCATGTGTATTTTGGGTTCCTTCTAGTTTTCATGGGCTATATGTATATATTTTTGTAGGAGATCCTCCATTTTTATTTTCTAGATGTTTTTCTTCCTTCTTGCCAACAAATCTCGTAGGAGTGAGGCCCAAAATAATTTCGATTAAGCAAGACATGCAATATAAATAATTTTGAATGAATAGAGGCCTTCAACTTACAAAAGAAAAATAATCTGGGTTTTTTATTTTTTTTATTTTAGTTTGGAGTTATTTTTATTTTAACATAGGGTTCTTTTTATATTTATATTTATTTTATTTTGACTAAGTCAAAATTTTTATAGGAGATTACAACATCTCTTCCATATTTAGCTAAAGAGTGCCTCTCGGTGAAAAAATAAAATAAAACATTATTTTTATTAATTTTTATAAATTATTACTGGTTGTTTTTGAGCTTAGGGTTTATAAGAACCCATGTATTGACCCATGGTATCATGTGGAATATAGCATATTTAAAAGGGGGAATTAAAATAGCCTAATTATGTTGGAAATGTTGTCATTGGTAGAAAGAAGGTGTTAATTGATGTCAATAGGTGGAAAAGTTGTCAAAGAAGGACTCAAGAGATCATGTTCCAAGCACAAGATGAAGAATTAAGGAGTTGCATGGATGAGAGTGGTATCGAGACTTTGGAACCAGTTATGGAGAAAAAAATAATCTCAGATGAATATGGAACCCACCCATATTATTAAAGATTTGGAAAATCTTTCTAGTGGTATGCGAAAGTATGAAAATGCCTCTTAGTTTGAGAGATAGACCTAGTCAAATTTTCTTGACCCAAGTCAAAGGTTAGTAGAAATAAAATGGCTAAGAGATCCTTTTGATGAATATGCAAGGTTGGTGGAGTAGCCAAACCAAGTGGCAGTGGTAGTGGAGCAGTCAAAATGTGGACCAAGATGACTTGGAGCGACAACAAATCAGGGGGAGAGGATTCCCATTAGCCATAGGTGGAACCCAAATTACAACTTGTCCCGGCGGGGGAAAATTGACATATATACCCCAATGGATTTGATCAAGTGCTCAAATAAAAGAGTGGGATGAAGCCATCCCAGCGGAGGAAACTTAATGAGTGTACCCCAAAGTTTTGCAAAGGGTGCACAAAATTAAGTGTTGGGAGAAAGGAATCCAGACACAGAGGAAGATACATAACAATGATAATTGAGCAGGAGCTCCCCACCTTAAACAACTCATCCCACTAAGGTTGTCTGGAAGGTTTTTAAAAGAAGAGTGCAAAGGAGCGCTGACCTGATGGAAGAAAAAATAAAAATGGATGGGATCCTTTAAAATTTTTATAAATGAAATATGGTGAAAAATTGGTCATTGAACCCTTTTCTCTCTCCTTTCTAACAACGAGACAGGTAGCAGAGTTTGATTGGCCCTCAAAATATGATATAGGATGATGAAATCAGCATGACATGGCCCAATCAAGAGGTGGAGAAGTGGTAGGCATATTTGGTGTTTTTGGGCACCAGATGGCCCATTTTTTAGTGACATGTGTCACCACTTAGACGAAGACACATGGAATAGGTACCATTAGTGTGACATCATCCCTCTAGTTGGAGCCTAATGATGTTTTTAGTTTCACAAAGCAAAAGCATCGTGACGTGGGAGGAGAGACACATTGGAATGACATAACAGAGAAACAACCAATTAAAAAGGTGTTGAGCTAAACCCATGGGACAACTAAGCCCGTCGAAGGATCTCGAAGAATTTTAAGGAGGAGGCATGTGAAAGCATCAAGATAGAGAGGGCTACGGGCTAAGCACCAACACCAGGTTCTATCCAGGAACAATAAACAAGGGTGCAGAGAAATTTAATGAAGAAAATAAGCCCATTAAGGCTTTAGACTTAGTTAAGCACTTAAAGGCTAAGCCATAGGTCACAATGCTTGTTCATATGGAATGAAACTATAAAAGGTGCTAGCGCGAAAGGGGCTTAAGAAAAATTTGTTGGAACTATCTATTTTGACAGCATATTTGGAAGTTAAGCCAAATTTAATTGCAACTAATTATAAAAAATCTCTGCTAAAACATGTTAAAAGGCTAGAATTGGTAAAATAATCAAAATTACTCGGTTTAAATTGTAGAAAAGGTTGCTTGAAGTTTGAGAACTTGGTGAACATGTCTAGAAGACTGAACTAATTAGGACAAAGGAAAAAAATAAGGATTCATGTAAAAATACAATAAAAGCAAAGAGGCCAATAATATCAAGCCAAATTATTTATAAGCAGGCTTGAGAAAACATGATATACTATAGTTTTTGTGCGATGAATTTTGTGTGAGGTGAAGTTGCTGGTGTTCTCAGTAATTAGATATTGCTGAAGGTATTGGTGATTAAGGAGGAAACTGTTTTATTTTGAAGTAAGAGTTCGTATTCATGGTCTCTAATATGAAAATGGATGAAATATGAACCAATAAATGTTAAGCAAGTTGTATCTAGCAAATCAAGGGTTGGTACTCCTTCCAGTGGGTGCTGGAAAATATTTGGGGTTGTAGCTCCATTAAGTTGCAGATGATAAATTAGAGAGTTGCAGTCTCTTGTTGGTTATATCCAGAGAATTGTAACATCAAGTTTTAGCTTGCCTTGTGAAGAAATTAAAGAGAATTTTTTGAAGAATTTATTTGTTCTTTGTGTGTTCCATTGTGATTGCTGGGATTATACCTTGCAATGCTTATTTAATTATTTTTTGAAGTACTTAATAGTGTCCTAGTGTTCTAACACAAGTGAAAGAAAGTATTTAAAATGGTAACTTCCTACAATATTGATTCACCACCCCATGTCTCAGTATTGTCTCAGTTTCCAAAAATTGGTATCAAATCCAAGTTACTTCATATTAGTTTAACAGTTGGAAGAAATATCAAGGACCATGGAAAACCAAGAAGGTGGATTTAAAAACAGGGCACCTATGTTCATTGGAACAAACTATGTGTTTTGGAAAGTGAGGATGAAGACCTAAATTCAATCACTTGGAGTTTATGTGTGTGACATTGTGGAAGAAGCATATAAAATCCTCCAGCGGTGATTACCAAAGATCAGAAGACAAATTTCACATTTAATGCTAAAGAAATGAATACCCTACTTGCTGGCCTACCTGAATTAGAGCTTTTAAAAGTAATGGACTGCACATATTCAAAATATTTTTGGGACAAGATGATCAACTTATATGAAGGAGAGAAGAAGGTAAAGAAAGCTAAACTCCAAGGGTATAGGATGTAGTTTGAGTCTTTAAGAATGCATGATGATGAAAATATTTCAAAGTACTTTTTAAGAGTTCATGAAGTTGTGAACACTATAAGAGGGCTCGATGAGAATCTAAATGAAGCTGCAGTAGTTCAAAAAGTGTTAATATCTCTTCCTGAAAGGCTTAATCCTAAGGCATAAACCATTTAAGAAATGACCAATCTGAACTCTCTCACTATAGATCAATTACTTGGTATACTCACTTCCTATGGCGTGAGGATTTATAAATGCAAGTCCACAGCCAAAGAACCAACCTTCAAAGCAGAAAATAAATGCAAAGAAGAAAATGATGACTCATGATGTGAATCAAATGAAGAAGAAGCCAACTTTGTGACGAAGCTCAAGCGAAGATCAAGCAAGTAGAAATGTAAGATACCCTTTTAAGTGTTTTAATTGTGGAAAAATTGGTCATTATGCATCAAAGTGTCCTGAAAAGAAGAAGAAATATTACTATCCCAAAGAAAGATTCAAGAAAGTTCAAAAAGGATAGAAATAAAGCTAAGAAGAGGGGTTTTATGTTCAAGAAGGGAGTTCCTTGGAAAGTGAACCTAGCCAATCCTTAGATGAAGAAAGATATGATGACATCCATAAATAATTTATGTTGATCGCCATAGAAAATCTACAAGTTGAGGCCATTAACTCTGATGAAGAAGTTGAAGTATATCTTGAAGGAGAATTGGTAAGTGCACTTGAGGAAATAGAGAGGCTAAGGAAGAAAAACAAAGCTCATAAGGAGTCTTTGATAAAAGAAAAATTTGAAGTTGTTGAGCCATTGGTTTTTCAAATAGAAGAAGGTAATAAAATTTAGGATTCTATGAGCCAACAACTAAATGAGAAAGCTCAAGCACATGAAAGGATAGAAGGAGAAATCATGTTGCTAAAGGAGTTGGAGAAGGAAAAAATGTAGTTGAGTTTCAAATCAAAAATTCAATAAAGGGACTAAATATTTGAATGAGATATTGGAAGCATGACGAGTCTCTACAGATAGCAGTGGTCTTGGATTTGAGGTTGATTTGAGTGCAGAAGCAAAGCTAAAGGGAAAGAAACAAATTACTTTTGTTCCAGTGTTGGGTATGTGTTATATTCTTTCCACGACTAGTCACGCGTGGGGGGGCAATAGCCCCCCTTGTACATTGTGCCAGGCGCAGCAGGGGGGTCACAGGGGGGGCGACATCACCCAGGGAAATTTTTTTTGGTCCTTATTTCTCAGTGGGTGGACTCGCCCATGGTTTTGTGCATGGGTTTGCACATGGTTTTTGGCCCCTGGTATTTTGTAGATCCGGCCAAGGGAACTACACTTATGTTCTAATCCAGGGTTAATGGATTGGGGTTTATGTATGCTTCGGCATGTATATATATGTGTTGTAACACTAAAAGGAATATAATGAAAAATCAAGCTGGTCGTCCCGATTTGGGATCCAGGGGAAAATCTCTGTGTTTATCTATTTTATATTTTATGCTCTCGCCATTATTTATTTTCTTTTTTAAGATTCGTTTGTAGATAATTTCTGTTCAGGATTAAAACCTACATTTGGTATCAGAGCTATTTCGGCTTCAAGGGGATGCCTTTGCTGCTGAGGGGTTTTTTGCTCGGGCCTGAGGTAGACCCTATTCAGTGGGAGATCTACGGGATCGATTCTTGTGGTAAAAGAATATGGCCAGCAGTGGAAAGATATCGAATGAGAAATTTAATGGTCAGAGTTTTGAGTTGTGGAAGCTCAAGATGGAGGACCTGCTGGTCGACAAATATCAATGGATTGTGGTAGATCCAAGTACTAAACCAACGACAATGTTAGATGAAGACTGGAAGAAGTTGGATCAGAAGGCGAAGAGAAGTATAATACGGTTGTGTGTCTCAGATTCGGTATTGTGGAAGCTACGGCGAAGAATTTGTGGGACAAACCTAGGAATTTGTACCAATCTAAGTCTCTGGTGAATAAATTGTTCCTGCGAAAAAAGTTGTATAACTTGAGGATGAAGGATGGAGACTCGGTGACAAAGCATTTGAACGCCTTCAATATTGTGGTAAGTCTGCTGTCATCTGTTGATATTAAAATCTCAGATGAAGATAAGTGCATCAGATTGTTGTGTTCTCTACCGGATTCGTGGGACAGTCTGGTTATTGCAATAGGTAGCAATACAACTACCTTGAATTTTGATGACATTGTCTCAACCTTGCTATCAGAGGAAATGAGACGGAGAAATATGGAGGGCCAAAATGGAGATGCCTTATCTGTATGAGGAAGGTACCAAAACAGAAACAAGAATAAGGTTTCGAGTGGGAGATCTAAATCTAGAGGGAGATATAAATCTCCTAGAAAGTTTGTAAAGGTGTGCTGGAAATGCGAAAAATAAGGGCACTAAAAAAAGTACTGCAGATATAAAGCTCCTAAGAAAGGAAAGGGATCTGATGATGCTCCTTCTGCAGAGGAAAAAACCACCTCGGATGAAGGTGGGTATGTGTATTTGGCTTCTTCTTCAAATACACATGTAGATCATGAGTCATGGTTGATTGACTCGGGTGCATCCTTTCACTTCACTCCCCATAGGGAGTGGTTTTGCGACTATGAGAAATATGATGGCGGTGATGTCTTCCTAAGGGATGATAGGAAGGCCAAAATCATTGGATGTGGAAAAGTCAAGTTGAAGCTGCAAGGTGTAAGGATTAGAACACTTCCTAGTGTTATGCACATTCCCGCATTCGCCAGAAATCTGATTCCTGTAAGCAAGATGGATGATGCAGGTGTAAAAACAGTGTTCAAGAAAGATACCTATAAAATGGTTCAGGGAGCACTGGTATTAATGTGAGGAGTTTGGATTGGAACTCTGTACAAGCTTCAGGGCATCATTGTTATTGATGGGTGCAACGGTTTTGTGGTTCCTGAAAGTGGAGCGAAAAGCCTAGCAGTCTCTGGAGAAAATACCATGCTATGGCATCAAAGGCTTGGACATATTGGAGAGAAGGGCATTCAGACACTGCATGGAAATGGTATGGTAGAAGGTATGTCTAATTGCTCTCTGGATTTCAATTTTGTGAACATTGTGTATATGGGAAGCATAATCGGGTGAGTTTTCCATCTTGTGCTAAGAGGGCGAACAAGATATTAAAGCTTGTGCATAGTGGTGTGTTTGGACCTGTGTCGGTTCCATCACTGCGTAATTCTGTGTACTATGTTTCATTCATAGATGGCTTCTCAAGGAATACATGGATATATTTATTAAGGAAGAAATATTAAGTCTTTGACAAATTTAAATAATTTAAGGCTCTGGTGGAAAACCAGACAGAGAAGAAGATAAAGGTGCCGAGGACAGACAATGGTGGGGAGTTCTGCAAGAATGAATTTGAAGAGTTCTGTAAGAAATGTGGTATAGCACGGTAGAAGACTACTCCATACACACCTCAGCAAAATGGAGTTGCAGAAAGAATGAAAAAAACGCTGATGGAAAAGGCAAGAAGCATGCTCAGTGGTACAGGGTTAGGACAAGAATTCTAAGCAGAGTTAGTGGAGACTGCATGTTACTTGGTTAACAGATCACCTTCATCAGCGTTGGAGGATAAGACTCCACATGAGGTACAAACTGGTAAGAAACCCTCTCTTTCACATCTGAGGGTATTTGGATGTGATGCATATGTACATGTTCCAAAGGAGAAAAGGGCCAAGTTGGATAATAAATCTGAAAGGTGCATCTTTATTGGGTATACGGATGGTTTAAAGGGTTACAAGCTTTGGAACCCAGAAACAAGGAAGGTTGAGTATAGCCAAGATGTGGTGTTTAGAGAGGTGAAATATTTTGTTAAACATGAATTCCTACCAAAGGAACCTGAGAAGATAGATTTTGAGCTAAAGGAGGATGAATCAGACTCTACAACAGAAGAATACTCAAAAGAGGAAGAGCCACAAACTCCAGCCGTGAGAAGATCATCTCGGGAAAGAAGACAACCAGAAAGGTATAGTCCATCTAATTTTTGGTCAAATTTTTCTTTAACTATAACTGATGATGATCCCAGAACTGTTAGGGACACAGTAGATTCAAAGGATGGAAAACTCTGGAAGGAGGCCATGGTTGATGAAATGGCATCCTTGCACAAAAATGAGGCATGGGATCTGGTGGAGTTGCCAGCTGGAAGGAAACCCATTGGGAGAAAATGGGTGTTTAAGAAGAAGATGAATGTAGAAGGCAAGGTGGAGAAATACAAAGCTTGGTTGGTAGAAAAAGGTTATTCCCAGGTGCAGGGAATTGATTTTGGTGATATTTTTTCTCCTGTTGCCAAAGTTACTACTTATATATTACTTTTATCTGTTGTTTCTACATTTTATTTTGAGGTAGAATAGATGGATGTAAAGACAACATTTCTTCACAGGGATTTGGAAGAGGAGATCTACATTAAACAACCTAAAGGATTTATGGTGAAAGGGAAGAAAGAACTGGTATGCAGATTAAAGAAGTCTCTGTATGGGTTAAAACAGTCACCAAGGATGTGGTATCAGAAATTTGATAACTATATACGGGGACTTGGCTTCACCAGAAGCAAGAAGGATCACTGTGTTTATTTTAAATTAATTGGCGACCATGTTATTTATTTGATCTTGTAAGTGGATGATATGTTGTTGATTGGAAATGACAAAGAAATTATCCAAGATTTGAAGACCCAACTGTTCTCCAAATTTGACATGAAGGATCTTGGTGTTGCAAACTATATTTTGGGCATGGAAATTAAGAGAGATATGGAAAAGAGGAATCTCTGGTTAAAATAGAGGAATTATGTCGATACTATATTGCAGAGGTTCAATATGTAGGATAGTAAACTCGTGAATGTTCCGATTCTTGTAGGTGTAAAGATGTCTGCTGAACAGTGTCCCAAGACACAAGAAGAAGAGGAGGATATGTCCCGTGTTCCATATGCAAGTGTAGTGGGTAGTCTGATGTATGCAATGGTCTGTACTAGACCATACATTGCACATGCAGTTGGAGTATTGAGCAGGTTTATGTCAAACCTAGGGAAGGAGCATTGGACAGCAGTGAAGAGGGTTTTCAAATATTTGCGTGGCACTAGTGATTATGGCTTGTGCTACCAGGAAAGACCAGGATTGGAAAGAGTGTTGGACATTCATGGTTTTGTTGATGCAGACTGGGCTGGATATGTAGACCAAAGAATATCTACAAGTGGGTATGTGTTTAGACTATTTGGAGGTGCAGTCAGTTGGATGAGTAAAAGACAGTCTGTAGTGGCTCCTTCAACTATAGAGGCAGAATACATAGCAGCCACTCATGGTAGCAAGGAAGCAGTTTGGTCGCAGAGATTATGTTCAAGTATGGGGTTGGTGCAACAAGCTATAAGGATAGATTGTGATAGCCAAAGTGCAATTTTCTTGGCTAAGAACCCTGCTAATCATTCAAAGACAAAGCACATTGATGTTTAATATCACTTTGTGAGAGATATGGTTGAGGCTAAAAGGGTGTTGCTGGTAAAGGTGGACACTTTGACAAATGTTGCAGATGCATTGATGAAGTTTTTAAGCACTCAAAATTTCTCTTGGTGTAGAGAAACAATGGGTGTTGCAGAGTTGGGCTAATGACTAAGCTCTCTTGTGGCCCCCTACAGAAAGAAAACAACAAGTGGGAGAATGTTGGGTATGTTTTATATTCTTTCCATGACTAGTCACACGTGGGGGGGGGGGGGGGCGATAGTACCCCTTGTACGTTGTGCCAGGCACAGCAGGGGGATCACAGGGGGGATGGGAACCCCCCATGTTCGGGGTCTGGGGCAGCGCCCCGGGAAAAAAATTTTGGTCCTTATTTTCCGGTGGGCAGACCTGCCCATGGTTTTGTGCATGGGTTTGCACATGGTTTGGGGCATGATGGTTTTTGGCCCCTGGTATTTTGTAGATCCAGTCAAGGGAACTACGATTATGTTCTAATCCAATGTTAATGGATTGGGTTTTATGTATGCTTCGACATGTATATATATGTGTTGTAACACTAAAAGGAATATAATGAAAAATCAAGCTAGTCATCCCAATTTGGGATCCAGGGGAAAATATCTGTATTTATCTGTTTTATGTTTTATGCTCTCGCTGTTGTTTATTTTCTGTTTTAAGATTCGTTTGTAGATAATTTATGTTTAAGGTTAAAACCTACATCCAGTAGCTAAAGAAGGGCCTGTGCGGCAGAAAAAGGAGATCATACAACCTAAGAAGAATTAGTAGCAACAAATAAAAAAAAGTTTTCCAATATAATCGATTTTCCCATAATTCATCCCAGTGTAGAAGGAAACTTTACAGGTATAATGATATCTTCCCAGGGTATTGTTTCACATGCAATAACTGCAACCACCAAGAAACAAATTACAAAGTCAATATCTCCTACAAGTAACTCAGATCTAGAAGAAGATTTCAGCAGAAGGAAATAAGACCCATGTACAATAATTATTTTACTCCTCTGAAATATCTGGTGTTATGTTTAAATTGTCAAATTTTTTGGCATATAGCAGTCAATTTCATAATCAAGGAGAGGAAGAAAAAGCCAATTATCGAGAAAACTGAACAGAAGCCCAAAGTATAAAAAGAAAAGGATAAATCATAGCAATGTGATATTTCTTTTTATGCTTAGAATGAAGGGATCAATTTTTATGTAGACAATGGATGTTCCAGTCACATGTCAGGGGACAAAATAATTTTTTTGACATGGAAACCAATTGATAGAGGTAATATGAATTTTGGCAATAATGCTTCAGGAAAAATAATTGAAAAAGGAGTGGTCAGTCTATTGAATGGAAAAGGTAAATCCAAGAATGTTTTATATGTAGATTAGTTGAAGCGTAACCTGCTAAGTGTATCTCAGATGTGTGATCTTTAAATTAAAAAATTGTCAAATCAAGTCTACAGGCACATGTGAGATAGTTGTTGATGCTTCGAGAATAGATAATAATGTTTATGTGCTTAAATAGAAGACAAAGAGGTGTTTCTTATAAAATATTGATGAGAGTTGGTTGTAGCATAAAATACTTGGACATCTAAACTTTGGTCAGATAATCAAGCTGAGCAAGAAGAACATTGTCAAGGATTTTCCGAGGTTGTCAAAAACAGAGAATACTATTTGTAAATCCTACCAACTGGGAAAGAAAACTCGTGTTCCATTTGTTGGTATCCAGATGTGAACAAATATTCCAACCCTTTTTCCACATTAATTATCAATCCAGGTGCGTTAGTTATTTCAAGACTAACACGCACAGTATATGTAAGAGCAATAACATAACATGATATTGAATCACATGCTTAATCAATGGAAGCAAGCAAACCACTATAACAACAATTAAAGATGGATTGCAGAATTATAAAAGTATTCACAGCAATTACAGAATCATATCGGAACAACAACTACAATGATAAACCAAAATATGAAATCAATAAAAAAGAAAATAACGCAACACCTGATCAGAAGAGTGGGCCCAACTCTCTAATCAGGGCTATGGCAAGCTCACATCTCACAAACGGAACAACAAAACATTGTATTCAATTGATTAAAAGCACTTCTGTTACAATATCATTTCTTTCTGCTTAACCCCGACTCACAGCTCTGAGGCCCTTTTTATAAAAATGTTCAAGGAATTGTAATTTCCCTCTAACAACTAAATATCTACAATTATACATCTGCTACAACAAAAAACTAGTTGTAGAAATGAAACCACGAAATTTTTTGAAATAGAGATGGGTAAGTTGGAATTTGTTGCGCTGTTGAAGCATGGTGAGATGGCGCTGAGAATTCGGAGTTGCTTCATGGCTTGCAAACGTAATTCCCTTTAGTTTGCCTAATCTGTGGAAATAACAGAGTTAATAATTGCAAAGGTAAAACCTCCACTACTATTACTTCATTAATCAAATATTCCATATAAGACAATGGGAATGGGTTTACCTCATGTGTTTTAGAACAATTAATGATACAAAGAGATAGAAAGGTGGGCGAAAATGGGAGAGAAAAGTATATAGATTTGGTACCCAACATATCCCCCAACTGGTCTATCTGCATGTCCTCATGCAGCTCGTCGTCTCCTCAGGTCTGGGTTGGACTGATTGTGGTTGGCATGAAGCTGTGCGAGGTCATATTCTTCGGCCATCTCTGTCCTAGGGGGTTTATAACCTTCTATCAGAACAACATCTTTCCACCAATCTAGGCTGAAATTGTATGCAGGAGTATATTGCTTTGCTGGCAACCAAATGAGGGGAAGCTGAAACCTCAGCCCCATCCACCGGACCCCACAAGTTTGAATGCATACTGCAAAACGTGGCACTCTTTCTAATTATCCTGCAAAGTTGGATGCTCCAAAAGGTTCTCGACCTCTGACGGCTGACGATGACAACATCCACCTCCTTTTACAACTGTCCAACGCTTCGTTTCAAAAAGTTACTATCTGTTTGACATAGAGGTCAACACACCATTTCTGGGTTGTCAACATATGTCCCCTATGTCCCTCAATCTATAAAAAGGTAAAATGCTTGTTATAAATATTTGTTGCCTGGCCATGCTCCCTCCTCATCATTAGCGGCCTTGTAACTTGGTTTTCTTCAAATGTATCATAGGCCTTTCTCCATTTAATCTGATTGATAGTGTAGGAGGTGAAGGCTCTTAAATGAATATCCCCCACGAATGGAATGAGGTTGAAGGCCTGATCATGCCTTAGGAAGTAACCATCCATGTAGAGTTCGCACATTAAGTGCTAACCTATGATATCATGAATTTTCAAAAAACGGAGGAGTTGGATTGGATCCTTGATTTCATGACAAATTTCCTTATATATACTCTCAAGGAAAAAGAAATGAAACTGTTCATGAAGGAAAAGGCATAACTATGTGTGGGAGGTCTACAGGCCATTACCTGTTCCACCAAGGAAAACATCTCCTCCTTATCTGATTGCAGCATTTGCACTTGTTCTTATAATTCCTCTATCTTTCCTTGTTGTTTTTCTTGCCTCTGTCGCACTCTATCCAACTAGTCTATGTACCCTATGACAATCCCGATAGCCTGCTCTTGAACCCGCATTGTCTCCTTCTTATGTCCATTCGCAACAGACTGACATCTCTGAATTTCAGCGGCCAGGAAGTATTCCCAGCCTTCAAACAGATGTTCAATCAGACCAGTCTATGTAGCTGCAAAGAAGACCTCAATTTTAGGTTTTACTGCCTTCCACTGATATACTTTTACCTTCTTCTTCAACCGGGATACTTGCCTCTTCAGCTCCTGAACTTCCTTCTTTAATCGCATGGTTTCACTGAACTGAACCTGATACCTTTTCTTGATAGGTAATCTTCTTCTCTCACACTATTCAATCCTGTCATGTTTAACAATAAATTCATCTTCCAGGCCTGTAGCAAGCTCAAGAAGCGATGGAATGTTGTTGATTTCATCAAATTATTTTTCTGTTAGGTCTTTCTGGTTTGGCTCCCCTTCTTCAAGGGCATTCTCCTTCTCATTTACCTCAAGGAATTATGTCGTTAGGTCAGTGCTTTCATCGGCCATCCTATGTTCTGGTGTTTCCACAGAAATTCCTTTTTCTTCTTGAGCCTCTGGGTGCCCTTGCTGAGAACCAGCAATTGATGGACCGATCTTGGTCATATCTTTCCTCGAGTTGACGAACCTCAGTATTGGTGGGACAAAAATATCCTCCATTAATCATTGGGATGAGTGAAACCCCCTCGCCCCTCTGGGCATCATAGACTGAAAAGGAGAACGAGGAATAGCTTCATCATCCTTGTTTCCAACTTGGGCGAAAATTTCATGCACTGCTACTTCAGTCGGGGTCGAAACTTGTTCTTGTAGAACAGTGTGGACTTTGAGGATAATTTCCTTTTGGTCCTCCTGTCCTTTGTGCATTACTTCCTCACCTGCGGTCAATATTGGTTCTTGTGGAGCAGTGTCAACTTTGCAAGTTATTTCTTCTCTATTTACCTGTTCTTTGTGCATTACTTCCTCTCTTGCAGTCGATACTGGTTCTTGTGGGACAGTGTCGACTTCGTGGATTATTTCCTCCCCGTCTCCTTTATCTGAATGAATTAGGGGTGGTTCTTGTGTGACACCCCTGCTTGTTTCGATACTCATATCTGCTTGGGAAGGTGATGTTGTTTCTTGCGTAACAACATCACTTGCCATCCCTCTGTCTGATGTTCCACCTTCCCATTCTTCATTAATGAAAGTTGATGACTGTAAGACAATCTCAAATTCGTGTGCCATACCCATAATTCCTTCATTTGTAGGTTCTTCAGGCGAGGATGGTTCTTGTGTGACAGCCTCGACTATATCGCCAATTGTCTCCTCTATTCCCATTTATTCCAGTTCTTCCTGATCAACCTCCTTCTTCCAGTTCTTCTTGGTCTATTTCCATTTCCTCTGATTTTTCTTCTTCTGCTAAATCAGCCAGAGGCGCTTGTTCTTCCTCTCTAGCAACAATGACAACTGCTATCTCTTCTTCTGATGACTCACAGAGTTCTACCCAAGAAACTTGAAATCGAAATATTGCATGCATGACCAATAAACGAACCAATCCATGGTTGGAGAGAACTTCCTGCATTTGGCGCAAACTCCGAGTGGACTGTGCCATGTGATGAAATTGTTTTAATAGAAAGAAAGGCATGTTTAAGGAATGAACCTGGGCCTGCAGAATCGAAGGTGAGAAAATATTTTGAAATGATATTTGAACAGAGTTGTGGCCCGTCCTTTGCAGGTTATGTATTTCATTACAAAACCTGTTACTTCGTTCCATGGATATGGTACATATTTGCGCTCATATCCTCTCCCATATTGAACAATTCTTTCTCCTTCCTCTAGAAATAGTTCGGGAAACTTCGGGAGGGGGATTCTCCGAGAAAACCACTGCTGCCCCTGCTGTCTTAGCTCGCTAACTTCTGCAATTACTTCTTTTGTGACGGGAATTTCTAATCCTCTTACCCGTGATAAATTTTCATTCAAATTAAGTGCAAACTCCATTGTGATTCCATTGGCAAACCCCTGCAATCTATTAAAGTAGATATCCCATCTTGCATTGAAAAAAAATTGCCACACATCTGGATTTTTGTGGACTAAGACTGTGTTTTCAGGCTCATGCCATACAGCCAGTCCTCCCATCCTGTAGAGACTGTAACAACACTCTGGAACAACATACTATTGGAAAGAGTGGTGCGTACCAAATTTGGAAAAAATAGCATGGCGAAAAATGAGGGGTAATAACGGTAAATACGGATGGTGATTCTCGGGAAACAACGAAAATCATGGAAAAATATGGTAAGTGTAGTGAATGAAATAGTAATTATTTCGTATGAAGTGGAAAGGCCTAATCGATTCATATCATATGCATGTTACGAATCCCAATACATCCTTAATGATTATACGAAATATGGTAAGGATCGTAGGGTGTACCATCACACGAAGTTGTAATAATGAATTTTGGAATCATCATTACGTCATTGTTTAGTTAAGATGACACCCCCCCCCCCCAACTTAAAAGTAGTCATCCACGGCATCAATGTATTTTCCATGGAATATTTAATTAAATCCATAAGAGTCAAATGGAGACATACCTGGCGGCCTACCTGGAGGAAGTGATAGTTCGTAGAATAACGATGCAGTAATGATGCAGATGGAGTAACAGAATCAAGGAGTAGTAGCATATGGAGTAACAACATTGCGAGTAGCAGCATCTGGAGTAACAACATCATGAGTAGCAGCATCTGGAGTAACAATATCGAGTAGCAGCATCCTGAGTAACAACATCTAGAGTAACAACATCACAAGTAGCAACATTCGGAGTAACAACATCACGAGTAGCAACATCCAGAGTAACAACATCTGGAGTAACAACATCACGAATAGCAGCATTCGAAGTAACAACATCACGAGTAGCAGCATTCGAAGTAACAACATCACGAGTAGCAGCATTCGAAGTAACAACATCACAAGTAGCAACATCTGGAGTAACAGCATATGGAGTAACAACATGACGAGTAGCACCATCCGGAGTAACAACATCATGAGTAGAAGTAATTGAGTAACAACATCATGAGTAGTATCAACCTAGTAACAACATCATGAATAGCCGCATCCAAGGAGTAACAACATCGAGTAGCAGAAACCAAGGAGTAACAACATCGATACTTAGAAATTTTTCAAGCTCTGAAACATTACTCCTTAGTAGTAACTCCTGCAAAAAGACAACAAATAAATAGTAATAGTATATATATATATATATATATATATATATATATATATACTATTACTAGGTTTTCACCATTTTAGTTGGTTTATGGGAAATCCTCGTTGTTTCCGATAGAATTTAAAATCAGTTTGCTCAAAACAGCTCTTGAAGTTGGCTTGGATCTATCAGATGCCTAGAAACAATGACTGGATCAGCTTAATGAACTAGATGAAATATGTTCAATTGTTGTCCAGAGGACTACTGTTATTCAGCAGCAGAGGATGAAATGGCATGATAAGTTTATAAAAAACAAGGTGTTTCATAGGGGAGATTGGGAATTACTTTATGACTCTATTTTTAAATATTTTAAGGGAAAGATTTGCACTCGCTGGATGAGACCTTACGAGGTGGACACTGTATTTGATAATGGAACAATCAGGCTAGTTAAAATTGATGATACACGTGCTTCTTTCATAGCAAAATGACATCGCCTAAGATTATACCACTGTCCAGCCTCTAAGGATGCTTTCATCAAACATCTTTTTGAGAAATCTGGTTTGAAAGTTATCAACGTAGAGAACTCTTCCTACGCTGATAAATTTCAAACCAGATTTCTCAAAGAGATGTTTGATGAAAGCATCCTTAGAGGCTGGACAGTGGTATAATCTTAGGTGGTGTCCTTTTGCTATGAAAGAAGCACGTGTATCATCAATTGTAACTAGCCTGACTATTCGATTATCAAATAAAGTGTCCACCTCGTAAGGTCCCATCCAGCGAGTGAAAATCTTTCCCTTAAAATATTTAAAAATAGAGTCATAAATTAATTCCCAATCTCCCCTATGAAACACCTTGTTTTTGATAAACTTATTGTGCCATTTCATCCTCTGCTGCTGAATAACAGTAGTCCTCTGGACAACAATTGAACAGATTTCATCTAGTTCATTAAGCTGATCCAGTCGTTGTTTCTAGGCATTTGATAGATCCAAGCCAACTTAAAGAGCTGTTTTGAGCATACTGATTTTAAATTCTATCGGAAACAAAGAGGATTTCCCATAAACCAACTCAAATGGTGAAAACCTAGTTTTGTTCTGCATGTTGTTCTGTATGCCCAGAGAGCTTCAGACAACTTCTGAGCCAATCCTAATGATTGTATGCCACAATTTTTCAAGATATTTTCCAATATCTTGTTTGTGCTTTCTACTTGTTCATTCGCCTGGGGGTGGTATGGAGATGTCACCCTGTGCTTGACCCCATGTTTCTACATAATCATTGCTATCATATGTGATGTAAATTGTGCTCCTCCATCTGAAACAATCTCCCTCAGAGTACCGTAACGAGCAAAAATTTCTTCAAATAGAAATTCTGAAACCACCTGTTTGGTTGCTTTCGCAATAGCTTTGGCTTCTACCCACTTAGTCACGTAATCAGTGCAGACCTAAATGTGAACCTTTTGTTGGGAGGGTGGGTTTAAAGGTCCGACAAAATCGATAGCCCATTTCTCAAAAGGGTCGAGGAATACCTGTGGTTGCAAAGGCATTTCATTAGCTCGACCGGGATGCCCCATGCGCTGGCAACTATCACACCTTCGGACATAATTTTTCTCATCCTAAAAGATAGAAGGCCTGTAATATCCCATTTGTAGCACCTTATGCCCTGTTCTTTTATCTAAAAAATGCCCTCCACAAGGGCCATCATGGGTAGCCTTCAACACCTCATAAATATCATCCTCAGATACGTAGCGTTGAATCTGATTATCGACTCCTGTATGAAAGAGGTACCCTGCCATCCAGGATTATCGGGCACTGTGATGAATAATTTTTCGTTGTTCCCTGTATGAAAAATGATGAGGCACCTTCCCTGTAGCAATATAGTTAGCAATATATGCAAACCACATAGGGTTAGTATAAATTGAAAAAATATTCTCATTGGGAAAACTATCTTCTATAGGTGTGCATTCATCATTGTTATCCATTCTAGAAAGAAAATCAGCAACTACATTATCTTTTCCTAGTTTGTCTCCTATTGTGATATCAAATTCTTGACTCAATAGAAACCATCTTGTAATGCGACCAGGAGTGATAGTTTTATTCATAAAATACCTTATTGCTGCATGATCAGTATGTATAAAAGTAGGATACTCGGTGATTTAGTTCCAGAAATTGTTAATAGCATAGATGACATCCAGGAATTCTTTTTCAGTCACCATGTAATTTAATTCAGCAGGAATTAAATTCTTGCTGACATAGTAAACTGCATATGGTGTTTTTTCTACCTGTTGTCCTAAGACTAATCCTACTGCTGTCTGAGAGACATCATCATGTATGTGAAATGGCAATGCCCAATCGGGTCCTCGAAGGATCAGAGCTTTGTAAACCAATCCCTTGATTTTCATGAAAGCTACTTCACTGTTTTCTGTCCACATAAATTTTGCATCTTTTGTTAATAATTGAAAAAGTGGATGTGCTATCTTAGCAAAGTTTTCTATAAAGAATTTTTAATAAACAACACAACCAATAAAGCTACGTACCTATGTGGGTGTCTTGGGTACTAGGAAGTGCAATATTACCTCTACTTTGGCTGGATCAACTCGAATTCCAACAACTGAGAGAAAATGTCCCAATACTATTCCTTCTTCCCTCATCATATGGCATTTGACTGTACTTAGAGATACATGGGTCTGCTTGCATCTTTTGAGTACTTTTTCCAGATTTTCCAACCCTTCTTCAAATGAGTTTCCATATGGATTAAAATCATCCATATATATTTCAACGATGTCATCGACTAAATCAGGAAAAATTCCCAGAATTTCCCTCTGGAAGGTTGCAGGTGCATTACATAGGCCAAATGGGAGGACCTTGTATGAAAAGGTTCCCCATGGGCATGTGAAAGTTATTTTATCTTGGTCTTCCATGGCTATCTGGATCTAGTTATACCCACCAAACCCGTCTAGGAAGGAAAATAACTTCTTCCCAGCCAAGGTGTCCAGGACTTGGTCGATGAATGGAAAAGGGAAATGGTATTTTTGATTTGCCTTGTTTAGCTCCCTGTAATCTACGTGATCCACCATTTACCATTATTTTTGGGAACAATAACCAATGGAGACACCCATTGGCTATCTGAGATGGGGTAAATGAAACCTACATCCAATCATTTATGTAATTCTTCCTTGACAATATTCTTTATGGAAGGATTCATTCTCTATTGGGGCTGTCTGACAGGGAAAAAATCTTCTTTAATATAAATATGATGAGTACATAAATTAGTAGGGATCCCCTTCATGTCAGCATAATCCTAGGCAAAAGCTTCCTAATGGTCTTGAAGTACTTCTAAATTATGCTTTGTCTGGGATTCTGACAAATTCGGGTTGATATTGAGTGTCTTCCCTGGTTCAATTTCAATCGGAATACTATCATGGGATGAAGTTACAGGAATGTCTTCAATTTCATCTTCTGGTTTGATGTTTTCCTATGTTTCACAGCTCATAACAGTCTCTAAAAATTGACGAGTTGAATTGGAAACAGAACTAGGATAATTAATAAAAGTGTTAATGGCATCATCCTTAGTTTCTATTTTGAATTGAAGGGCCTTCCAAATAGTGAGGATTGGTCTAACTTCTTCATTTTCAGGTTCAGGCTCTTTTACTGGTAGAGGTTTGTATCTGGCTAATAGTTTTTCAGATGGGATGGGTTCCGTAGGGGTAGAGAGTAAGGTTCTTTGTAACTGTCCCATTTGATATAGTCATCTGTCCAGATTGACACTCGATATAGGCATCTGCAGTTGCGAGGCAAGGTATTCCCAAGATCAATGGATGACCACTGACTGAGGATCGTGTCTGTAATACAAGGAGGTCTACGGGATAGTGCCATGGATCCACCAAAATAATCACATCTTCCAACTTTCCTACTGGTTTAATTGTAGACCTATTTTCTAATTCCAAGATAGTAGGGGTTAGCTTAATTTTTTCGAGACCTAATGCATTCATTATTTCGGAGGTAATGATATTGATGGTAGCGCCCAAATCTACCAATACATTTTTTATTTCAACCCCATTTATTTGTACTGTTAGAATTGGGTTCCCTGGGTCCCCATATTTTACAGGCATGGTATTTCCTAACATGATGTTGGACAGTCTACCCATCACATGAATGGTTAACGGATCCCTTGGTTTCTTCCTAGCTTTCTTAGAGTAGTAATATTTGAGAGTTTTTTCATATATAGGTACATCCCTCATAGCTTGGAGTAGGGGTATTTTGATAAAAATATTTTTCAATTCCCCCAGGAAGTCAAACTATGCTTGAGGGTTTTGTTTATTCAGGGTCAATCTTTCAGGATATGGTGGAGTAATTGGACGACCTTGGTTAAGAACAGGTTGGGGAGGTGTTTGGTTTATCATGTTTTGGTCTGGTTTATTCACAATTGTTCTCTATTCTGGTTCTACAACTTCAATGTAAATCTTATTTACGATAATAGGTGAAGTCAGAGCATTTACTACCCGCCCAGATCATAAGTTTATCTCATTAAATCCTGCGGTAGAAATTCTATATCACGGAAGGTTAAGAGTGTATGTTTGTTGGACCCCTTTATTATTAGGATTCGGATTGGGTTGGATAGGAAGCCCGGGTCGAAGGGATGGGTTTCCTGGAGGTACATTGGAGGGCAACTGAAGTTGTTGTTGAGGCATAGATTGGGGAAATTTCCCAGTAGGAGAGGATCCATGCCAATTCTGATTCCATAGAGGATTTGAACTGGTTTGGGGAGCCCATTGTTGCTAGGAGGAATATTTATACTGAGACCACATCAGTGAAAATGGTACAGACTGGGGACCCATATTAAAATTATTAAAATACTGAGATGGGTCCTAAGGCATACCTGGATTCATAGCTGGTGGTCGAGGTTGCCATGGCTTTTTTGGTCCCATAATGTATTGTTGATCTACTACATTTTCTTCACTTTCCCCTTGAAAAACTACCTTCAGTCCTGGCAAAGAAGGGCATGAGCTAGTCACATGGGCCTTTTCGCAAATTGTGCAACCTTCCACTATGTTTAATGGGCATTCTTTCATAGATGCTTATTTTAGCACTGTGGGAAAAATATAGCCATAGTCTTCTCCAACTCTATTTTTTTATGTTTCTCTTGCAGAGTGTCCATCTGGGAAAATAATTTTCTTAGGATATCAGTCCTTAGGTTATCTAGTAGGTTTCCAATTTATTCCTTTGTAACCCCTCCACCAAAAGTATTTAATGACCGAATTCCTTGTCCACTTCTTGCAGCTCCTTGTGAACACTGAATGCACAACTCACAGATAGTGTTGAAGTCTTCTTTTGAAACATCCCCCTTTCCTACTATGTTCAGAAGCTGCAAGGAGTCTTCCCTAAGTGCCTGGAGAAGGATGATCTTCAAAATATATTTATCCAGGTCACTATGGCCCGATCTCTGCAGTATATATTTTAATTGTTCCACACAATCTTCCATGTTCTTGTACTCTTTTTGTACAAACTTAAAAATTTCCTCCTTTATGTCACAAGATTTACAGTAATCTTGATATTTCTCCAAAAGACTTCCTTCATCACATCCCATGAGTAAATAGTCTTTCCTCCTAAACCCATGAACCATCACAGGGATGTCCCTTTTAAGGTAGTAGGAAATATTTTTAGCTTCTGAGCATCGACAATATAATCATACCCTCGATAGAAAATGTCAAATTCGAAGAGGAATGTATTAGGGTCTTCAGAAGAAAGCCCATGAAAATTAGGCAAAGTCGTTAAGGGAATGGGCTTCATTGGTGCATCACCTATAATGTTTCCAATTGGAAAATCAATACAAGAACTTGTAGGTGCCATGAATATCCTCCAATACTCGCCCGGGATTTCAACTAGTTCTGCAACTAGTACTTGGGGTCATTCGACTATAGGAGGTTTCACAACACTCCCTTGCTCTCGTGGTGAAGATAAATCCTTCAGGAGCTCTTCTTACCAGTTGGAATTGCTCAATTCAATTGTAGGAGGTTTCACAACACTCCCTTGGTCTCGTGGTGATGCAAACCCCTTTAGGGGTTCTTCTTCCCAGTTGGAATTGCTCAATTCTTCTGACCCTCTACTTGCTATTTCTTCCCCTTCTGCTGGTAGCAGGGGTATCTCCTCCACCGGTATCTTATTTATTACTCCTTCCACTGTTGAAATAATTTCCTTTGGTATAGTGGATGGCACTAGCTGCTCAACCGACTGCCCTTTGGACTTCGTCTGAACCCTTAGCCTGACAGCAACATGAGAAGATGCTTCAGATTCAGCCTTTGCGATGATCTCCTAGATATTTCACTTCCTTCCTAGATCCCTTCCTTTCTTTGGGGGTCTTCCTTTGCCCCTCTTATTCAGATCTTTGTTCATACAATTTCGTGGGAAGAATTCATTAAAATAATAGAAGCACTCAGGACTCGGAGCAAGACAGATAGTTTCGTCCCTGGGATGAGAGAGTAGGTTCAAAAAAATAAAATCAAATAAAAAAAAATAAAATCAAAGTTTAGGACCTGAAGTAGGGTGATCAAATACCCTCCCCACGACGAGAAGTTGGCCCTTTAGAAAATAATCACAAATTAGAAAAGTAGAATACTACGCTTAGGACTTGGAGCAGGGTAACAAATTCCCTCCCCAAGACGAGAGATTGGTTCTAATGAAAAAGAAAAAAAGGAAACAACACACTATGCTCAGGACTTAGAGCACGATAATGAATTCCCTCCCCAAGACGAGAGATCAATTCTAAATAACAATGGAAACAAAGAAAACAGAATGCTACGCTCAGGAGTTAGAGTAGGGTAACAAATACCCTCCCTAAGACGAGAGATTAGTTCTAGAAAAAAAATAATGAAAAGAAAGAAAACATAACAATATTCTCAGGACTTGGAGCAAGGCAATAAATTCGCTCCCCAAGACGAGAGATTGACCCTTAGATCAATTGTAGATCGTGTTCTTGCACCTTGTTAGCCTTCCCGGGTAACAACGCCAAAATGTTGGTGTCCATATGTGAACAAATATTCAAAACCTTTTTCCACATTAATTATCAATCCAGGTGCGTTTGTTATTTCAAGACTAACGTGCACAGTATATGCAAGAGAAATAACATAACCCGCTATTGAATCACATGCTTAATCAATGAAAGAAAGGAAACTACTGTAACAACAATTAAACATGGATTGCAGAATTATAAATGTATTCAAAGCAATTACAAAATCATACCGGAACAACAGTTACAATGATAAACCAAAATATGAAATAAAAAAAATGAAAGTAACGCAGCACCTGATCAGAAGAGTGGGCCCAACTCTCTGATAAGGGCTGCGGAAAACTCACAGCTCACAAACGGAACAAAAAAACACTGCATTCAATTGATTAAAAGAATTTTTGTTACAATATCCATTCTTTCTACTTAACCCCGAATCACAGCTTTGAGGCCCTTTTTATACAAATGTTCAGGGAACCACAATTTCCCTCTAACAACTAAATATCTACAATTATACGTCTGTTACAACAACAAACTAGTTGCCAAAAGGAAACCACGAAAAGCATGAAATAGAGCTGGGTAAGTTGGAATCTGTTGCGTTGTTGAAGCATGCTGAGATGGCGCTGAGAATTCAGATTTTCTTCATGGCTTGCAAACGTAACTCCCTTTACTTTGCCGAATCTGTGGAAATAAAGGAGTTAATACTTTCAAAGGTAAAACCTCCACGACTATTACTTCATTAATAAAGTATTCCATATAAGACAATGGGAAGGGGTTTACCTCGTATGTTTTAGAACAATTAATGATACAAAGAGATATAAAGGTGGGAGGAAACGGGAGAGAAAAGTATATAGATTTGGTACCCAACACCATTCAAGGAAAAGGATGACTCATCATCAAAGCCATTATAGCTAGTGCACATGTATTTGTGTGGACCATCCAGAATGCAGTCACCCACAGGTAAATTATATTTTATGCTAATAATTGATGATTTTAGTAGGATGATGTGTGTTTCCTTCCTCAAAGAGAAATATGAAGCTTTTGAGAATTTTAAAGAGCTCAAAGCTATGGTTGAGAATGAAACTGATTACAAAATCAAAAGCATAAGGTTTGATAATGGAGGTGAGTTCTCTTCAAAATATTTGATGAATTTTACAAGAAGAATGGAATAAAAAAGTAATTTACAATAACAGAGACTCCCGAGAAAAATGGTGTAGCATAAAGAGCAAACAGATCAATCCAACAATTATCCAGAGCCATGATAAACAACAAGAATGTAAAACAAATGTTTTTGGAAGAAGTTATTCACACGACATTGGTGATTCTCAATAAATATAATTTTAGACCAAAGAGTGTAAAAATTCCTATGAGATGTGGCATGGTAGACCTGTAAAAGTCAAGCACTTCAAAAATTTTGGTAGTAGATGTTATATCAAGGGAAATGATGAGAAACTTGGAAAGTTTGATGCAAGAGTAGATGAAGACAATTTTCTGGGATATTCATACAACAACAAAGGATATAAATGCTACAACAAGAACACCAAGAGGATCATTGACTGTCACTGGATGTAAAGGTGGATGAATATGTTGAGAATGAAGAGAAACAACCAGTAAAATATAGTTCCAATGAACCAATCAACATTTGAGATGAGTATATTGAGCCACCTATAGAAGAAGAAAATTTAGAACCCTCCAATCCTTAAGCCAAAGATCCCTCAAGGTATCTATAAAAACACCACCTAGTTGATTAGATTGTTGGAGAATTAAATTTGGGGTGCAGACAAGAAGGAAGATGCTTACTCCCCCAGTGCAAGCACATGTTGTCTTGTTGTCCATGGAGGAACCAAAGGATGTTGTACAAGCTAGTCATGATAAACATTGGTTGAAAGCCATGCATGAATATTTGGACCAAACAGAGAGAACTTGAACTTGGGAACTTGCTCCAAGGCCTACTAAATGTCATTAGGACAAAGTGGGTTTTCATGAATAATTTGAATGATTTTGGAGAAGTGGTAAGAAACAAGGCTAGATTGGTATGCAAAGGATATGCACAAATAGAAGGACTGGAATTTGAGCAACTTTTGCTTCTGTTTCTAGATTAGAAGTAATATCTTTTTTTTTGGAATTTTCTTGCTTTAATAAATTAAACATCTATCAAATCGATGTCAAATCTGTCTTTCTTAGTGAATAACTACAAGAGGAAGCGTAAATAGAGAAGCCATAAGGTTTTTATTTGATAGAGAAACCAAATTATTCTTGTAGACTCAAGAAGGCCTTGTATGGTCTCAAGCAAGTCCCTAGAGCTTGGTATTCCAAGATAGAAAACTACCTACTCAAGTGTGGATTCAAAATAGGTGCAACTGATGACAAATTATATGTTAAGGCAAAGGAAGGAAAACTTGTTATGGTAGTTGTATATGTTGATGACATTCTTTTTGGTAGTGATTTAGATTTATTGACCAGTGAATGTGTAGCTGATATGAAGGATGAGTTTGAGATGTCAATGCTTGGAGATATTTCCTACTTCCTTGGATTGTAGATTGCACATATACCCAAAGGAATTTTCATCTCTCAAAGCAAGTATCTCAAAGAAGTGTTGAAGAAATTTGGCATAGAAGAATGCTCTTTAGTAAGCACTCCAATGGGGACAGGTTGCAAACTTGGCAAGATGGATGAATCTCCAACATTGGACCAAACTTTATATAGATCCATAATTGGAAATCCCTTATATTTGACAACATCAAGACCAGGCATAATGCAGTTCGTTGTTATAGTTGTAAGATTCCAGGAAACTCCCAAATAAAACCATCTACTAGCAACCAAGAGTTTTATTAGATATATTATAACAACAATGGATTATGGACTTTGGTTCCCCAAGGATAAATATTTTTCATTCACTATTTATAGTGATGTTGATTGGGAAGGTGATGCAGATGATCGAAAAAACCACTACAAGGAAAATACCTTCTAACAGAGGTTATTAAATATTTTTAGTGTTTAAAATTAGAAAATTTTGTCAAAAAATATCTTCTAAAACATTTGTTTGCGATAGTAGATGTTTTACAGAGATTATAACGGAAATTCATCACAATTGAAAAAAATTAGGTGGTTGACGGTTTTGGTAGATTTTTTTTTGTTGTGCGCTTCATGGAACAAGTAACATCAGTGCACTACATATATAAACACACCCGGATGCATACATAACTAAAATCACTGAGGCTTTGAATGAAAATAAATTTGATGCATAATATATACATCATTGGTCTAATATATAAAAAATCTTGAGGGAATTCTTGTAAGGAACAACACCGAACCACATAAAAAATAATTGTAGTCCAAGCGATTTTGTTTAAACTTATAACATTGATGCATATTGTCTGTAAACACACTGGTGCGTTAGTTATATAAATGGATCCATTTTGTTAGTTTTCATTATTCCCTGGGGATGGAAATAATATTTTGTAGGACTAAGGTGTTAGTTCTATGAAATCTTTAGTGTATTAAGAATTACAATAGACCAGGGCATTAATTCCACTCAATATTGGTGGTTGAATAAATAAATGCTCGGGTGCTATCGTTTTCTGAAGATGAAAACATATGTCATCACGATGACTTTATATAATATAATGCACCTATGTGTTTTTATGTTATGGACGCACCCGCTTTTTGTATGAGATTTTTTTTGTTGTTGGAAAAATCAACCTATGATAGTGCAATAATTGTAATTTTTAAAATCCATTATGCATAAAAAAATCAACATATATCTTATTATAGTAATCATATAAATTAAAATTTGATTAGTGCATTTGTATATGATGTTTGGATTAATTTTTTATGTTATTAGATTTCACATGTATTCATTATAATATTTAATCATGTTGGAATTATTGTCATTGATGGCAAAGGAGCAATAAGAGCAGCAACAAGGAAAAGAAGGTAAAAGTGCAGTGAAGAGGTAACAAGGAAAGGGATAACAAGTAGCAAAGGAAGGAAAAGGAGTAGGAAAAAGAAAAATATAAGATGGAAAGGAGAAACAAAAAAATAAGGCAAAGGAGTTGGAAGCAACAAAAGATGAGATGCAGAGGAGCATAAATAAGGAACAATGAAGGAGAAGCAACTAGCAAAGGAGCAACAACAAGGAACAATTAAGGGGAAACATAGACAAAGGAGCATTAATAGGTAAAGGAGAAACAACAAGGAAATGTTTACACTAATGAACGAGAGAAAAAATGCAAAGGAGCATAAGAAGGAGGAAGAGTTGTGATAAAATGAAATGTTTTGATAATTTTGCAGAGATTGCTATATTGAAGAATTTGTTGTGATGTGCAATTGTTGATTGAGCTAAATTGTTTTGATGCAAAGGCAAGACTCCAAGGCAAAGGCGAGGATGCTGCAAAGATTGTTGTGATGCATTAATGATAAATATTGTTATTTGATGTTGGGATTAGGTTGATGCATTTAATCATTACATGTGGCTGAAATTAATATTGGATGGATTATTTATTTTTGTGTTCTAATATTCAATATATGAAGAGTTTGGAAACGAATGAGTGGAAGGCAAAGAGTCAATCCTATTCACTTTATATTCTTATGGGGGATACAAACAACGAACAAATTATCTTTATAAAAGGTGTGATTTTGGAAGGAATTAAATGGTTAAAGACTGGGAGAAATTGTGAGATTTGATTGTGGTATTGTGCATTAGTTACCTGGCACATATAAAGTCAATGTGAAGATATTTGAAGGGAAGAAGAGGCAAAAATGAGGATGGAGATATGCAAATTTTATGACCAGGTAAACCAACACAAAGTTCTTTCTTGTTTGCATTAGGGGATTGTATTCTCCTTTCAAGTAGTGGCTTTATAAACATCAGGTTGGATCTTCTTGAGGTAGGAGCCTCCTGTGGGTTGTAGCCTACATAAAACATATGGGGATTGGAGCTTCCTTGCATGTTGCAGCTTGCAAAAAATTGAGGTATCAGCCTCCTATAGGTTGAAGCCTACAGAAAATCATATGCAATAAGGAGTAGGAGCTTTCCTTTGTATAAAAAAAAATAGTAAAATCATGGTTTTATCCCTTTATGGGTTTCCACATATATCTCATGTCAATATGTGTTGTTATTATGTGATGATGTAATGTTTTGGTTTGCTTATCACTTGTTGTTCACATATTCAATCTGCTGGTAATTATTTTTTAATATGCCCATGTAATGTTTCAGTTAATGAGATTAATGAAATTAATTTTAATTTCCATGAATATACTAAACTAATTCACCCCCCCCTCTAAGTTTAGTCAAGTTTTCATCAATTGGTATCAGAAGCAGTTCCTTCTGTATAATCCTAACAACTTGAAGGTAGATTTGGTTGAGTCATGGACTATCAAATTGTACTTGTGTTGAGTGAAACAAACTTTAATGAATGGAGAAATAAGGTAAATATGAATTCATATTTTAGAAACTTGGTGTATGGAAACTAGTACGTGATGGCTACTGTAAAGATTCTCCCTCTTTGCAAGAACAAAAGTGGTTGCTAAAGAAAAATGTGTCATGTATAATGTAGTATACCTATGGGGTACAGAGGGAGGTACCCAAGGGAATAATATGATGTAATAATATAATAATGATAAATAATTGGGCCATAGTTAATAAATAAAGTGGTTAACCCACATTATGTAAGGGACCACATGTAGCTAGGGAATAAAGTGATAAGCCCATTATATTGGATGTATGGTATTGAGATACCCATGGTAACTACCAATGGTATTTCATGTATGAAACCTATATAGAGGCTAGAGTCTCTCCATTTAGAGATGTCAAGGATTATTGTATGGGCAAGCATATGGCTTGTGGAGTGATCTCCTTCCTTAAAGAGTGAATGTATGGTGTTGCCCTACCTTAAAGGTTTTGATGTTAATGAAGATCTGAAGTTTTATCTTCAATGGTGTTATTTCTTGGGCATATTTTCCATTTCTATACATTTTCTTGTTAGATCTATTACAAGTGGTATCAGAGCACTTTCTTGGGCAGAGTTTGGAGATTTGTTTTTTAATTTTTTTGTAGGAAATTTTTGGGCGAAAAGTTTGTAGAGCAGATCTAAAAATTTGGCGAATTTTTTTTAGAAATAAATATAAAATTTGGATTCCTTATGGAAAAATACCCAATTTCAAAAAAAAATTAGTCGAATCGGAGTCTGGTTGAAGGTGATATCGCTGATTTAAATTTAGTTGTGTTGCAGAAATGTTTCTGACGGCAATTTGTGTACGGCGGCTCTCTTGACATTTTTAGTATATTCTGGTGCACAATTTCAGACAACCAATTATAGATCTGAGCTCCTCTTGAAAAATCACCTGATTTAAAAAAAAAAAATCGGTCAAATCAGAGTCCGGGTGAGGGAGTTATCACTGATTTAAAATCAACCATTTTTTCAGAAATTTTGTGATGGTGGGACAGTTGTAGCGCAAATCTGTGCTTCCAGAGTGCCTAGATCGAGATTTTAGTCATATGGTTAGATGCAGAATGACTATTCCATTTTCGAAAATGTGTTATATTAAATATTCTGAGTTATATTGACCGAGTAATGTCCATTTTAAATTTTTGCCAAAGTAAGTGATTTTCTTCAAAACCCTTACTTTATTTTATGGATTCTCACAAGATGAAGTTTACAGGAAAAGATGATGGCCCTACTATTGAAGATTTTTTACAATATCTCAAGGCTCAATACCGAAATTTTTGGATATGCTCCATAGGGCTTCATCTGAAAGATGAGGCAAATAAATGGTGGACCTCACTTGACAGCGCAGTGAGGAAACTTCCTGAGAAAAAACTTGAAAAAGCCATTTTGGACAAGTGGTCTAAAGCTCGAAAGAAGGGCACTAAGAGACATAAAGAATTATTTTCTACTAATATTTCCATATTACAGGTTAATGGAAGTATTCAGAAAGAGAACATCATTGTGTCTATCTTTCCTAGTTGCAAGCATAATTGTATCAATGTTAATTTGGCTAAAAAATTGCAAGTTCCAGCAAAACATATTGAAAACACACAGGTTGATAATGAAGATGTTAAAATTTATAAAGATTTGAAGATTTCTATGGATAAGTATGTGTTGCATTCTGATTTTTATGCTTCAGATATGGCTGCTGTGGATGTTGTTTTGGGACACCCTTGGATGGAATCCATTGGTACTATCAATTTTAATGTGCAAAAGAAATTCATGAAGCTCTGGTATAAAAAGAAGAAAATTACATTGCACGATATTTGCATTAGGAACCATGCAGAGACTAGGGAGGAAGAAGCGCAAATATCTAATGACACAGACACATCAGATGATGAGCCTTTGATGCTAGACAACCAAACACAGACATTAAAGTAAGTACCAACAAAAGAACCTGACACCACTCCATCACCAATAATGGAGGAATTAATGAAAGATTTTC